>JAQZBX010063212.1:0-16733 GCA_029593785.1 Cabassous unicinctus | reverse complement strand
AAGTAAATAAATAAATAAAGTCTTTAAAAAAAAAAAGCTTATAATACAATGTAATTTATACAAATCCTATGGGTGGTGTTGCAAGGAATAATAATTTGGGGAAGGAAAATAAGTCCTTCAATTGGCAATTTTGATACATGATGTTGTGAAGTGCTATTGACCTGCTGGGTTGGAGATCCAAACGTCACATTATTTGAATACTACTGGCTAATCTCCATTGGTGACTTCCAGTGTTTGAATATTTGCTATAGCTTGCAATTCTTTAAAAATATTACTAAATTTAATGTTTCTCATTTATGAAAAATTTTAGATATTTTTAATAATGAGTAAAGAGTTTGAAGAATGTTGGGGAAAATTTTAAGAATAAATTACAATAAGGGTATTCCTGAAAATTCCCAAGAATTCTCATTTCTCATTCCCAATTCATGAAGATTAATATCTGTTGGGAATGTGGAAATGCCACAACCAGTGCTGTATGGAGAGAACAATGAAGCAATTGGTGCTGCCTGAGAATTAAGACAGGCTTCCTAAAGTCAGTGGCATTTGAACTAAGTACACTGTCACCAGCAGGCAGCTAATATCCTGCCTGAGATTCAGTGAGGAATGACTGTTGACATCAAGAACAATGCAGGTGCAAAGTGTTGGGCCCAGCAGAAGTCACCACCTTGGAGGAAGGCCAGGCGAATGTGGGAAAACAGGGAATTGGGGGGTTCCTAACTGAGCAGCCCATGGTGGCTCAGTCTGATGGGTAGGCAATCAATGCCCGAGCAACATGACTGTGATAGTTTGAAGCTGTATGTACCCCAGAAAATCATGTTCTTAAAGCTAATCCATTCCTGTGGGTGTGAACCTATTATAAGTAGGGCTTTTTGATTAAGTTACTTCAGGTAAGGCACGGCCAACAGTGGGTCTTAATCCTCTTAGTGGAGTTCTTTATAAGAGAATGAAATTCAAAAAAGTGAAAGAGAAAGCCACAGAAACAAGAAGCTGAAAGCAAGGATACCGGGAAGAGAAGGGAAAGACCAGCAGATGATGCCATGTGCCTTGCCATGTAACAGAGGAGTCCAGGATCACTGGAAACCAGGCTTCGGGGAGAAAGCTTCACCTGATGATGCCTTGATTTGGACATTTTTCTCAGCCTCAAAACTGTAAGCTTGTAAGCTAATAAATCCCCACTGTTAAAAACCAGCCCATTTTATGATATCTGCTTTTGGCAGCCCAGCAAAGTGACATCATGACCCTGTTCATTAGCCACTCAAGCAAACTGCTGGCCATGAAAAGTAGAGATGGAAAAATGGGATGTTCTGAACATGGGCAGGGCACAGTGGTGGTGAGACTTCAACAGATCATTTTGGGGAGAGCCCAGGTAGAGCTCTGGACCAAGGCCATTCTTGGCAGGGATTTAAAGAGCTCACAGCTGCACACTCAGCACTATTTGACAGGCTATGCGTCTACCTGGCCATTTTTTAGCTAAGGCCTTCTGACTAAGTGCCCCCATATACCCCAGGTGGAGAGTCTGTGTCTCAGTATGCATCAGCCCCTGCTTGGTTTTAATTCCTAGGATCTGAGACTAGCCTTATTCCAATCAAACTTCTCAAGTATATGAATCCTGTAGTGCACAGCCAGCAATGGCCTGGTCCTAACAGCTGCTGCTGCCCTTCTCACTGTCTCCACCTTATCCTACCCACCCCTCCATGCTGAAAGTGCCACCTGGACCTCTGCACGTCACAAGGACCTCTGATACAACCACCAGTCTGCTGGGTCCACCTTGTAGCAGAATCACTTGAGATGGTATCATGGATTTCTTCCTCCTTATCTTCTTCCTTTCCTCTCTTTCAAGAGTCTCTTAGTATTTCTGTCTCAGTCAGAAAAGAAGCTACTGGAAGTTAATGGCTCTTCCTGACTTTAGCAGGAACCTAACTTCATCTAAGAGTTTGCATAGGGAAATTGTGTCTTTGAGGGCAACCAGGGAAAGAGTGGGAAATTACCCCATCTTGCAAGGTCGGAGGTTGTGGCTGGGTATGGTAGATTAAGAAAATCAAGGACCCTTATAAAACTGGTAGCATTGCCCAGGAGAAGGTAGCCTCAGAGGGGATGCCTGGGTGGTGCCTATCAAGGCTGGACTCTGGGTTCCAGGCAGAGATTCCAATGCAGAAGCAAGGCAGAAGTAGGGGGTCAGACCCTGCAGGAGGGAAAAGGGGCCCCTTAGTGGAAGCCAGAAAGACCCTCCAGGCTTTAGGGCTGGAGAACACCATGGCCACTGCCCAGCCCTGGAGATAAGCAAACCCAGGGATGACTAGGAATGAAGTTCTTCCTGGATGAAGCAACCTGGGATGTGCAAGCTTGTGGAACATGATTCACAGAGGACACCCTTTAGCTGGTAGCAGGCATCTCCTGTCTTGCCTGTGTGCAGTGGTTGATCTCCAGGTCTTCTGCCCTGCTGAGCCCCAACGCAGACAGCTCTGAGTAGGATATTCAAAATAAACTTCTTTTCTCTCCTTCAGTGTCTCTTAAAGAAGATTTATTGTGTTTACTGAGTGTTCGTAGAAATTTTGCCATCCAACTGAAACAACTGTTCTGATTGCATAGATGAGCCCTTCTGGTAACCTTCAAGTCCTATTGTTAAGCCTGGAGGGGCTTCAAGAGACCCCATGAAAAGCTCTGCTCTCATCCATCCCCCAGAGCAGGAGTTCTTAACAAGGGGTCCATGGGCTTGAATTGAAATTCAAAAAAACATTATTCTTGTGGGGACATGTTGGTGTAGGTGTGATATATTTCTTAAATAATACACAGTATAGTGTGGACTTAGTAAGGGGTCCTTGGTTTTCACCTGACTGGCAAAGGGGTCCGTGGAACAAAAAAGGTTAAGAAGCCCTGCCCTAGAGGGAGTCTGTTCATCTCAGGGTCAGCCTCAGCACACAGTATTTCCAATCAAGCCCTGATTATGTACCTAAGTCTGCCTCTTCCAAAGGCAATCAAACCTCTCATTGTTTTGTTGAAAGTGACTGATGCTCTGGAAAGAAAACAGCGGACGAGAAAATGAAATTAATAGGCATGCCCCTCTGCTGTGAGCAGTTCACTGAACACTCAGGTTAGACCCCTGATATCAGAAGACGGATTCTTGAAAAGAAATACAACATAAGCCCCACATGGCTCATATCAGGACAAAATCAGCCCCCTCTGCAGCAGGAAAGCCAGCAGCTCATGCAGACATTGGAGTGGAATTTTGGAAAACTCGCCGTTAGAAGAGGCTGCCTTGACTTTGTTTCTAAAGGGTTAGTTGCCTTGATTCATGGAGAGCCACTGCTAATGTTTGGGATGGAAGTGATTTACTTTTTAACTGTTTTCTTCAAGGTGATTGATTGTAGTTCATCATGGCAGAATGTCACCCAGTAGACCAGCCACTAACAGCCTATGACTGGAGGCATCTCAGCCACGAGGCTCTACCCCAACAGGATCAGCCTGCAGGAAACAATTCCTGATCCTCAGTGCAGGGGGCAAAATAATGGTGTCCCCAGAGCTATCCACACCTAATCGTTGGAATCCAAACATGCTACCTTACATGGCAAAAGAGACTTTGCAGACGTGATTGAATTAAGGGTCTTGAGATGGAGAGAAATCCTAGGTTATCCCGGTGGGCCCAATGTCATCACATGGTCCTTACAAAAGGGACACGGGAAAGTCAGAGACACAGAGTAGAGATAAGACGACAGAAGCAGAGGTCAGAGTCAGAGAAAGAGAGCTCAGAAGATGCAGGGATGCCGGCTTTGAAGACAGAGGAAGAGGCCATGAGCCAGGGAGTGCAGGTGGCCTCTAGAAGCTGGAAAATTATTCTCCTCTAGAACTTTCAGAAGGAATGCAACACTGCTGTAGCCGTTTGGGAATTTGATGTAATTATGAATTCCAAAAATATAATTGGATCATGCTTGTAAACTGGTCTGTTCATCTGGGCATGATTAAGTTATGATTAGGGTGTTGACTGGGCCACGTCAGTACGGTGTTGAGCCCCACCCCTTGGTGGGTGGGGATTCAAATATAAAAGGCATGGCAAGAACAGAGTTGAAGCAGTTTTTGAGAAGCAGTTTTGATGTTGGAGAGAAGGCCCCAGGAGAAGAGAAGTGAGTCGTTTGCCTGATAGTCTACAGCTGACCTTGTGGAGGAACCAGAGGAGCTAAACCCAAAGAGAAACGCAGCCCCGGGAAGAGAGGAACACAAGAAGCCTGAACCCTGGCAAACATCGGCAGCTGTCTTGCTCCAACACGTGGCAAAGAACTTTGGTGAGAAGAAACTTAACGCTTTACGGCCTGGTATCTGTGAACTTCTACCCCAAATAAATACCCTTTATAAAGACCAACCCATTTTTTGGTATTTCACATTAGTACCCCTTTGGCTGACTAATACACCTGCTGACCCACTGATTGTAGGACTGCTGAATCCAGGGCGATAATATGATAAATGTGGCAATAAATTAGTGATCATTTGTTAAGGCAGCAAAAGGAAACTAACACTCTTATGAAAGCCAAGGAAAGCTGCAAAGGCTCTTCTAACATCTGGTGGCAATTAGCTGCCTCCTTCATTAAGTGGCTGTCATTGCCATTGAGATTGGTGAGAAATGTCCCCCCCTTCCCCACCATCAAAGTTGATTATACTTACACTTCTTAGGCTCTCAGTTTTTCATGCCAAACAATGTATTTTTGAAGTTTGATTAGTATTTCTTAGGTCCATGCTCCATTTTTGGCAGAGATAAGTAAATAGAAACTAAATTTTAGGATAGTTTTTAGGCTTCTATCAGACCATATTCTAGAAATCACATGGAAGGCCAATTTGAGGAAATAGCCCTATTTTTCAAATGCCTTTGCAATTAAGAAGCAAACTTTGAAGAGCGTGTGAGCTATTATCAGGAGGCTATGCATCCCTCTAATTCAAGGCTGCTGAAATGAGAGGACACTGTTTCTTTCCAAGGACTCAAGTCCTGGAATATACTTTTCTAAGGTGAGAAGGGAGGGAATCATTAAGATAACTAGAGATTTTAAAATTCCATCTTTTCACAGCCAAAATGTGTTTAGACATGAGTTGTGGAGACACATAGTTTGTGCTTCCTTCCTCATCATCTGACCTGTCCAAATCCACCAGGATTATGATGATGTAAGAATGCGCGATAAAGGAAGGATATTCTAAATTTGACGTGATCAAGGGTGCCGTCCATGCCATCGGGCCACAGGGCAGCTTACCTGGTGTGTTTTTGTTCTGTTCCCAGCGTCCCTAGGGTCTGATCTTCTACATTTGGATTAAGCAAGATTAGCATGTCCCTTGCTCTCCCATCCCAGCTTCCCTGCCACACCCCTGCCAGAATCCCTTCCTGCTAAGCAGGGATGAGCCTCAAAATCCTCAACAGGGTCTCTAGCAATCAAGCCTAGATCTGAACTCCTGATGAACCCTGGGATAGAGCATTGTTTCAGTGGAAAGCACCTAGTAATGCAAAAACTGTCAAGGAGGATATTTGCCCCCATGGCCTTCCACACCATAATGCTTCCAGGTCAGCACAGCCAGTCCTTAAAGAGGCCGAAAAGAAATTAGGTATAATTTCAGCTGAGGCGGAACACACAGGCTGGCCCGTGGCACTCTAGGGTGGGGTGCCAGAGTGGGATTCACAAGAAGGCTGAGAGGGAAGGAGTGGAGAAGAGACGCAGGAAGCTGCAGAAGACAAATGTCACAACTCAACATTTCTGCCCTGCGCCAGCTTTCCTTCTTAAGCAGGAACCTGAGACATCTCCCGCCTTATAACCAGACCACATCCATTCTCCTTTCTGCACCTGGACCTCACATGATATTCTGTTCTAAGGGCTTATGTATAATTTCAGTTGCTATAGAAACCTCTGGCCTCTTCTAGCGATATCCTACAGTATTAGGAAGCTAAGCCATGTCACGGCTGCCCATCCCTTGTAAAGGTTAGACAGCAGTCCAGTGTTTAAAGACTCTGAAGCCAGGATTTTTCATTAAGTGTTGTTTGCTCGGTTGCTAGGGAGGAATGGCATGCAGATTCCAGTGGGAGGGGCAGAGCTGATTTAACAGCACCACGTTGAGAGAAAAACCTGGCTGCCTATTTCTGGAGTATGAACATCTCAACACAGTCTGATATGTACTTCTGTGAGGTCCCACCTCCAGAGAACAAAACACAGCTAGGGGACCGGCAATTATCTGGTGACATAGGGAAGAGTACATTATTTGGCTTATTTGCAAAAGCAGACTCCACCCGAGCACACATACACAAATACACAGAGGCACACATGCAGCACACACGTGTGCCCACACACACACACAGATGAGAGTATCCTATATTGTCTCCCTTCATTATCTGGATATTTGCAGTCAGGGCAGAATTTTTGGCTGGATCATTCATAAAATTGTAGTTTCGTTGATCTTTCTCACCGATTTCTCACCTTGAAAAGCTAAACAGCATCAAACCAGGAAACTGGTGAAAAGAAATCGCAGAACATCCTTAAAATGACTGCAGATGCTGACGAGGTTGTAGAGCAACATTCAGTGACATCAAACACGATCCCAATATTAAATGCAAAAGAAGTTTACAAAACTGTATGATACGGTCCAATTTGGGGTAAATTTCAGGTGTGTATAGAAGTTGAGAAATACATAAGCAAGATTGTCCAAGGCTGGGGGAGGTATGTGTGTTGGCATTTTATTTGTCTTTTTTCTGTTAAAAACGTATTGCTTTAGTAAAAAAATTTAATTTCTTTAATGTTCAAAGAATTTTAGTGAATCTAATAATCTGCTTACTACAATGAGACTGCTCGACTATAATAATAGGCACAAGAAAGGTGATGAAAAATATTCTTGGCTTCCCTTTGTTGCACTGGTACTCACTGGCAGAAAAAAGAGAAAAATGTTTCCTTGGCAAACTCAGATGTATGTGTGCCCTTAACTCAACTTTTCAGATTCCAGCCGGGTGATTGCCACCTTCGATGTCGTCATCGCCACCATCATCATCACCATACTACCTCTGGGCCCACCATGATAAATCTCTTAATAACAGGTGCTCAGTGGACGTGAGCTTCTGTGATGGATACTGTTGCATCCAGGGCAGCTCTTTGGCTAAAAAGCCTCGTGTATTAAATCTGATCGTGGGAGAAAACAGACTTTTCCTGGAAACTGGTGAGGATAATGTTATTTTCCCCAAATCGAGGCAGATAAAGGACAGTCAGATTTTCTCACCTTTCTTCTAACATTTGCTGCTGATACAAGCAGGGGGTGAGGAGGCAATCATCAGGTTCTGAAACCGTGACAGAAAAACACCTTCATTCCCATGGGCAGGAAACAGAAGGGCAACTGCAGGGAACAGGAAGGAAATTTGGAGGAATTCTAGGAAGGATCCGAATATTTTGGAATTCAGCTGAGCATTTGCACTTCCAAAAGCCCTGTCTGGGATTCCAACATTTAGGGAACTGAAGGCTTTTTCCAAGATCTTGTTTAATGCTTGTCCATCTATGTGTATGTGTGTGTGTGTGTGTGTATGAATGTGAGTTTCAATTTTAAATATTTCCAAAGTCATCCCATGTGCATGCGCTTGCTTTCTCTCTCTCTCTCTCGCTCTCTCTCTCTCTCTCTCTCACACACACACACACACACACACACACACACACACACACTCACACACACACACACACCACAGCCACCTTCCTTAAGAGAGCTGATGCAAGGAAATTACTCGGTTTGGCCTTTGAATCCTGGTTGGCTGGATTCGCAGCCAGGAAACCAGATGTCTCCTTTGGGCACAGCCCTGCCGGATGCTGATCTTGGAAAATGTCAGGTTGCCAGTCAGAGCCCAGGAGCAATGGAACAATCAGGCTGCTGGCAAAAGATGGGTAATGGAGAGGCAGCAGCCATAAAGCACAAGTGCAAGAGTGCTCTGGAAAGCAGCCCTCTCCAAAGGTAGACAGGTGTGGCCATGACAAGGATGCTGCAGGGAAAAAGCAAGTTTCAGAAGAACAGAAAAACGCCTAAAGGATAGCCAATGAGCTACTAGAATGGTTTGTCTTTGGTGCGTGGCATTTGACTGTACTTCTGACGTGCTTGTATGTTTTGCAATGAGCAGGCATATTTTTAAATATTAATAGATAAATACATACACGGATGCATGTTGGAAACTGATATGCTCATACCTGCAAAACAATGATCCTGCCTAACCAATCGGGGTAGAGGCCACACTCTGCCACCCCATCTTTTTATCTCCTGTCCCCAGTACAACTCCCATCCCTTCCTCACCTCTATGTCAGTGCTTGCACATTTTGAGGCTACAATCCAGACTTCAGGGAGAAGTGGGTGTCTGTTCCAGGTTGAAGCGCCTCCCCTTATTTTTCGTTTTGAATGTGACGTTTCCCAAAGAGAAAGCCTGGCCAAGAGAAATCAATTTTCATTCCATCAATGAAAGTCTGGATTCTCAAGCCAAATGTATGGATGAGGTGCTTCCTCCAGCCTACATCCTTTCCTCTTTGTGGGGGAACAGCTCTACCCGTGAAATACAGAGTCACCATCATGAAGGTAAGTAGGGAATGCAGCCTTTATGGGAGACAGTGCCACGTGCAAGAAGGTTACATCGGAAGGAAACAAACTGAGAAGGAAGGAGGCAGGCAAGGCAGGTTGATATCTACAGAAACAGTCACTGTGGACATAATCAGAGAATGATATGGGGGAAATATAGCAAGTCTGTGCACTAGTTCTCAGCCAGACCTACAGCTGCTAGGGAGAAATGGAGACACTGCTGGAGAGCTCTAGAGCTGCAGGTGTGTATTCCCCCGTTGCGGTGCACTCATTAGTACATAATGGGCACGTCCAAGGAAATGCAGAGGAAATAAGAGTGACATTAAATTCAGGTTTGACTCTTAACCCTTTACAGACTTTTTAATTGATTCAGGTTAGTTTTCTTTTAGTGGATCATTTTTCAGGGTTAGAGCCATGCCTGTGTAGGAAATGACCTTGTTTCTCAGTCATTTTACAGAGACTTGTGACGAGGCTTTGGGGAAATTTAAGAGCAGAGTGCTGGAGGGAGTGAATTTAGCCTGCATCCCAGATGGAAAGAGCTGTCCTGGATAATTAGAAGCAGGTAAAGATGAAATTAAGAGTTAAGGGAGGAAAAGCACTTTGAATGTGTAAGGTCACTGGAATTCTATACAGAGAAGTTGTTGATCATCAAGAAAACCTATTCTCTTCCCTGAACATTAATCTAGGAAGCAATAGAATGGATGACATTTCTTTTTTTTTCCTAATTAAGCTTGTGGAAGAATATTTGAAAACTATAGCAAAGTGTGAAGAAGTTGATGTAGTAACAAATGAATTTTAGTATTCTCATGTCTTTGGTGAAGCAAGGAAAGAAGAGATAAAGGGAGCGCAGGAGTGCATCTGTTAGCTCTTGCTTTGTAACAAAGCATCCTAAGATTCAGTGGCTTCAAAAAAGCAGCCATTTCTTTAGCTCATGATTAAGTAGGGTTGGGATAAGCTGGGCATTCGTCTAAGCTCATCTCAGCCAGGCTCACTCACACATCTCTGTCAGCTGCTGGGTCAGTTTGGGAGATGGATCATCTAATGGCCTAAGCTGGAATTGGTCATCTCTGCTCTATACCATCTCATCCTTTAACAGGCTAAGCTGGGTTTTCTGTCATGGAAGAGAATGAATGGAGGTGAGCAAGACCTCCTGAGGCTTTTGCTCAAAGCTTGCGTTCCATCACTGCTGCCAAGGAAGTCACGAGGCCCACCCAGACTAAAAGGGTGGGAAATAGACTCTACCTCTTGATGGGAAGAGCTGCAAATGCACGCTGCAAGGTGTCTTACAGTGGAGGAATGGAAGGTTTGGGCTGTTTGTGTTTGCAATTTACCACGAGGAGAAAATCAAGAAATCACTTTTGTACTCTAAGTAATCTAACAGGACTCTGTAGGTGGCCTCAGTGGGAAACATGCTCCACGCCCAGGCTCCTCTGATCTGGGAGAACGAGCCACAGAGTTCCTCGATGCACTAAACTAGGCTCCTTTTCCAAGGATCTCTGAGACCATGTATGCACTTTGCTTTATTTAAATCTTGCACAGAATCCTCTTAAATATGAATACAAAAATAAAGACTCATTCTGGGCCAGGAGCTTAGCTGTACTTAGAGAGATGTGGTTTTCTATCTCTTGGAAAAATCAAAGACTTTGACTTTTGCCGAATGCTCCAAACTGGTCAGAGATACACACATAATGAAAAGCAAAGGAGCACCACTTTTGGGGAGAATTTTAAATGCATTTTATTTCTTCATAGTAAAATATTCACACGACTAAAATGTCAAATAGTATCAATGGTTCTATAATAAAAAGCAAGAGTATCTACCCAACCCCTCCCCACCCCTAAAGTTAAAATTTAACTTTTAAGTTTAAAAAAATGTGTCCACATTTAGTTCTCTATAGAATTACCTCTAAATAACATCCTTATTTATTAAATTAAGACTTGAAATATTGGCCTTCTGCCATGTGAAATGAGAACTAAGTTTGCAAAAGCATTTTAAACTCTTTCTTCTCTTTCCTCCCAAATAATTATATCACTATTGTTTGTTCCTTTAGAAGTTGCCTTTATGGTTTTTAATAATTTTTCTTTTATTTGATCATCTATGGGCAATATTGCTTGACTTTCTGCTTCTTGAAATGAGTATGTGAAACCCCTCCCTTTTCTTCATCTCTCTTCCCCCCTTTCTTTTCCAAATACTTTTCATATACTTTTGCTTTTTCATTGTCAATTTTAACAATATATACATTTTGTTCTGTAACCATAAGTGTGCTTTGACTCTAAGTTGATTCAAAAAGATAAAAATCAATAATATCAAAAATTATGCTGTATCTGTATTTTCTGTATGATTTTTCTGTAAACCTACCACTTCTCTAACTTAAAAAAGTCATTTTAATTATGCTGTAGTTAAATTCCTTTTTGTTCTGATTTTGTTTTTCCCGATGTATTTATTAGTAGTCTCTCCCACCTTACCCTTGAACTGTCTGCCCTTATCAGATACTTACCATCATCTGTTTCAAGGACATTTTCAAATAAGTGGAATCCTTTTTCTTCTTTTCTCCCTTCCTTATTGAGGCCTTTGCTGTAGATTAATCACTCTCTAGTTCTGTTGCAGAGCTCTCACCCTGGATAAGATCTATTCTTTCTGGACCTTAAGTCTTCCTCTTTAGGTCCACTCGTTTGTTTTGCTGGAGCACATCCTCAAGTAACTTCATCACTAAGGTGGCACCAGAAATAGAACGTTTGGATTCTTGCCAATCAGTCTTCACACTTAGTTGAAAACTTGGTTGCATGTAGAATTCTAGGCTGTAAATCATCTTACCTTAGTTCTTGGAAGACATTCTTCTTTGTCTTGTAACATTCAGTGGAAGGAATTCTGCAGCCAGTCAGACTCTGATCCTTTGTAGGTGAACAATTTTTATGCCCTGGAGGCTTTTATAATTTTCCATTGATCGGTATATTTTGAAAATTCACAACAATATGCCTCAGTGTGTTCTTTCTCATCCATTATGTTAGGATCAGGGAACCATTTCAGTCCAAGGATATAGGCCCTCTTCAGCTCTAGCAAATGTTTGTATAATAGTCCTTCAGTAACTGATTCCCCTGTGTTTTCTGCCCTCTCTTTCTGGAAATACTCTTAATTATATGTTGGCCTCTTTAATTGATCTTCTTTGTCTCTTAGATGTGTGCAGGTATTTCCATCCCTTTGTTTTGTTTTTGTTACACTTTATGAAATTTCTTGATTTATTGTTAAAACTTCTGTTGAATTTTGTAGTTTGAAAATATTTTTTCCTTCCCAGGGATCTTTCTTGATCTCTGATAGTTGTTTTTTAAAAGAACATAATTCTTATATTTTATGGATTTTATATCTTCTTTTGAATCTCTCTGAGGACACCAATTAGAATTTTTTAAGTACACTTTTATTCCTTGAATTCTCTGTTTCCCCTTGGGTCTTGTTCTGTTGCTTGTTTATCTTGATCTTTCTCTTTCACATTGCATACTCTCCTCAAATGCCAGTGACCCCGGTTGTCCGTTCATATTTTAAAAGATGCTGAACTCTGTGTCTGTAATTGAGGCTCCTCTTCTGGAAAGTTTCACTCCAGCAAGAACAGGAAGGAAACAAGCCATACCCCTAGGGCCCCAGAATGCAATGCTTTGGGGCACCAGCCCTCACTAGCTGCCCTGGTACTCCACAGACAATTTGTTCAGTTTCCTTAGTGGAGAGTCTTTTGGTTTTCTGCCTGAGGGGTAAACATCTGCCTGTTGCCTGCTCTGTGCTCAAAGAGTAGGAAGGGGTTTGTCAAGGCTCAACTCTTGGTTAATTCTCCTGCATCTCACTCCCATCCTCAAATGTGCCTCTGAGTTCAGAGCCTCCAGGGCAAATGGGCAGATGTGCATTTGTGAGGGACGCATCTCTCCTAGCTGCATTCCTCTCTGGGGATTTCCTCCCCTGATTATCCATCACCATTACTCCACCCACTTTTTATCTTCAGGAAATGTGTAGAAAGCTGTCATTCATCGATGGTTTCCCTCCACTTTTCTTTGTGGCTGTAAACTAATACATTTTTTATTCCCTTATTCTGTTTTTAATAAGATCTGGAGAGGAAAAGAAAAGAAGTGCATGTACTCAGCCTATCATCTTGAATTGAAAACCACTTTTTAAGGTTATCAACTCATGAAAAAGAATAAGATTTAGTTAATAGTTCAAAGAAAATCAATTAAAATAAGAAAATTCTATTAGCCAAAATTTCTTAGTCACCCACTTTGTTCAAAGTATGGGTATTTGGCTAAGGAGGAAAGTTACAAAATAATAAGATTTGGTCCTTGTCCCCCAAAGAATCTATATTCTGCTAGAAGTGACAAACATTTACCACCACGCTCCAATTGCACATTTGGTTATATACAATTCTAAGAAATGACTAGATACATCTGAATGCACCTAGGTAGGGTTTTTAGTGAAACATTCTAATTTGTGTGTTCTAGCGGCACACAAGGCCACTGCACATTTATTACATAATAGGAATGTTTGTCATTTCTAGAAAAAGTCTCAAAATCTCTTTATGTAGAACATTCTTTCTCTTAATTTAATTCTTTCTAGGAATAGTAACTCTGAATATTGTGAAACAAATACTGAGTAATGCCAGAACCCCCTGCATCTCTTTCAAGACCCAGTATGAGACAGGCCACTTCCATCAAATTTCCCTTGACTAATTTAAAGTCACAAATTCTGCTGTGATCATAATACACATATGGGCAAATTTCTCCCAGATATACCCCAGTGCTTTGTCTTCATTCCTCTCCTTCCAACCCACCCCGGAAAAAAATACTACCTTGCAAAATGCAGCCTCTGAGGCAGGGAAGATAAGCTGGACAAGTCTCAGTCAGTTCAATGTGATGAGCTTCCCTTAATGCTTCCCAAAAGGAATATGAATTCCACCCTTCCCAGGCCTGCTGAGCCACAGCAACCCCTCTGGGTTGTCACATGCCCTGCTCTGAAGGGCTGGAGCACCAGGATCACACCACCTTCTGGCCCGTTCACAGGAAAATGGTGAAGGTTACTCAGAGATGAGCTGCTTTAACGGTTTGCCTGAAGGGGTAGCATTCTTGGGCCTGCAGAGAATTTTGTAGCTTTTCTTTATGCATTTTTAATCAATTCTAAGCTACTTACAAATATATGCAATTACTTTCTGCACCTCGCTTTGTAATAAGATTTAATGACTCTGCTGCAATCCTCTGGGTGAACATTGATAATCTGACTCTGCAATTTAAAATTTAGCTTTGGCAAAGGAGGATGATATAAACTGAGATGAAGGCAGATTCAGATTTCTCTGAAAGGAAATCATGAGTTGGAATTATTTTAACCTTCAAAATATCTCTTCTACTAGAAAATGGAGCACCTCATTTATTTGCCACAGAATATCTGATTAAAATATAGGGAAAAAAAGGCTTGGGTAGTGTAAGTTCTCTTTTTCTTTAAAACATTTTACTGGTTGTCTTAAACAGAAAGGCCCTGAGGTTCCTAAAGAGGTCATCTTGTCCACTTGCCATCATTGAGATGCAGAATGTCCTTCAAGTGTCCTTGACAGAGATACTCTCTCCCAAATCCTCAATCATTTGTAGAACCACCTTTGCTTACCACGCTGGTATATGCTGAAACAGTTGTCTATAACAAGTAATGATAAATATTTATTGAATGCTTGCACTGTACCAGGCACAGATCTAAGTGCAACACACCCTTATAAAAATCTTTTTAAATGAGGGTAGAATCATTGTCATCTCCATCAGAGGTGAAGAAACAGAGGTGCAAGCAAGGGTTGTTTGCTCTCTTTGGGAGTGTCAGGGAGCTGCAGTGCCCATGGACACCCAGGATCCTGTGAATGTTGCTGCAAAATCTTTGGCTTCCTTTTCTGCAGGCAGCTGAGGTCCCTGCTCCTACCAGGTGCTAGCTGGGCCATTTTGCTGCTTTTCCACACAAAGGTTATGGTGCAGAAGGCAAGCAGGAGACTTGGCTCAGTCAGAACCTCCACATTGAGAGACTTCTCTCTGTCCAAGACTTGCAAGGAGATCCCTAGGCCTGGATCTCATCCCTGAGTTGCTATGCAGCCAGGTAACCACTTTGGGGCTCGAGTTCCTTATCCAGAAGCTAAGGGGAGTGAATAGATATACTGGAAGACCCCCTTTCAGCTCCTCCTCTATGCATCTATTTAACAATCGTTTACTGAGCATCAGCTACATGCTGGGAATTCAAAGATAACTAAGGCCTTTTCCGTGCACCAAGAAGTATGAAAGTCCCAGAAGGTGTAGTGGTATCCCTGTGACAAAGATTCAGGCTTAGAGCTCATTCTCTGAGGTGTCCTTGGGATAAGGCAGATTCCTTGCTTTGTTACAAAATAGAGGGTGTTTTGGTTTTGTTTTGGTTTTTGGTTTCTTGCCAGAGGTTCCTTCTTCCCCTTTCTATCAAGTTCCCACTATGGGATGAAAACCTGGAGCTGATTCTCAATGAAGGACCAAGTTAACTATGGTATGCAAAGTAACTACTTCTAGTTTCCCAAATGGAAATGCCAGGGAAAGGCCCCTTGTGCCCACCCCATCCCAGCACTGCAAGGCATCCTTTGTAAAGAGCAGCCCCTGGGTGGTAGGAAACTCAAGGTTTTATAAACAACAAGAATTTCTAAATATTTTTTTTCTAAAAATTAGGCACAATTTAATAAAATTGGCAGTAGTATTGTGAGTTGTGTGACTTCAAATTGGGGGAATTTACTTTTCCTAATTTAGATATGGCTCACTGATTAGTAAATCTAGAAGGGGAGGGCGGATGTGGCTCAAATGGTTGGGCGTCCGTCTGCCATATGGAGGGACCTGGGTTTGATCCCCGGGACCTTCCGGCAAAAAAAAAAAAAAAAAATCTAGAAGGGTATTCATAAAAATGTGTCTGAGTAAGATCGGATGAAGTGGGCATGGCAAGATTATGCTTCTGCCTTTTGTGGCTGGAGAGGCAGTGAGTAGTGTTTAGAGATGGTAGGGTATGCCAAGGTGATAAGAGAAGGTGAGAACTAGCATGAAGCCAGATGCACCCACCTCCACTGGGCAGTGCAGGTACTGGTGTGTCTGAGCTGCCTCTTGGGGGAGGCAGAGGGCATCAGAAACTTTAGTAGGGGTGGCTTTTGCCAGCTGCAAGGCAGGTCTCAGTGAGGACAGAGAAGGTACATTGTGGAAGAGGCAAAGGTGGGTCTTAGTGAAGTCATCTTCTCCATGGGTCGAGCATCCTAAATGGAACCACAAGAAGTTAAAGCCCAATGGACATGGAAGATGTGGTGGGCCTGGAGTTACATAGCCAAGAAAAACATGCTCTTAATCTTAATCCATTCCTGTGGGGTGAACCCATTGTAAATGAGAGATTTCCATGAGATTACTTCAGTTAAGGTGTGGCCCAACTGCATCAGGATGGAAATGACTCCTATTCTGGGAGGTCTTATAAGGAAGGAAAGAGAGAGAAGTCATGGGGAGCAGCCAGAAATTGGAAATCAATGGAACCCAGAAGAGAAAGAAGATGCTGCTAAGTGCATTGCCATGTGACAGAAGAGCCAAGGAACCCCAAAGATTGATGGCCTGCCAGAAGATACTAACTCCAGGAAGAATTAAGCTTCCTAACTCTGAAACCAAGAGCCAAGAAATTCCCTCTGTGGAGCCAACACGTATTTGTTTTAGCAGCTGGGAAGCTAAAACAGCAGAGAAGGTGGAGGGGAGAAGCAAAGGGCTTGTCAGACCACAACAAAAATGTAGGTCATCGGGGTGTTGATCAGCACAGTGGCTACTGAACTGATGAATCCTTTTGCAAAAAGCTTGCTCTCAAAATAACCAACCCACCAGAAAGCACAGCTTTTGGACAATTTCTCTCCTCCCTATGAGCAATTGTCCACCAAACACACACTTTCCAGAAAATCATAAAGGGTGTTGGAGTTTTGATTACTGTGTTCAAAAGAAAACCATATAAATTTATAGCTCTAATGCTTTCATTTAAAAATTAGAAACCTAGCCTCAAAACTTGAAGAACCAGCAAAAGAAGAGCAAACTAAACCCAAAGTCAGCAGAAGGAAGGAAATAAGAAAGCTTAGAGCAGAGAAAAATGAAATAGCAAACAAACACAAAACACTAGAGGGAAGCGGGAGTGGCTCAGTCGATAGAGC
>JAQZBX010063211.1:0-16751 GCA_029593785.1 Cabassous unicinctus | reverse complement strand
GAAGAACTGAGAGCAGTGACACGAACAGACATCTGCACACTGATGTTCATAGAGACATTATTCACCATTGCCAAAAGTTGGAAACAACCCAGGTGTCCATCAACAGATGAATGGATAAACAAACTGTGGTCTATTCACACAATGGAATATTATGCAGCTGTAAGAAGAAATGAAGTCGTAAAGCATATGATAACATGGAAGAACCTGGAGGACATTATGTTGAGTGAAGCAAGCCAGACACAAAAGGACAAATTCTGTATGAATGCGTTACTATGAACCAAATATATTGTGTAACATATTGTTTGATTCAAAAAAAATTTTATATGTATCCAGTACATTTAATTGAGAAATGTATATATTTATTCATCTGTGTTTACTTTTTAGTTTTTAATTGTTTATATTTTCAATTATTAAATGTACAAAATAAAGTAAAAAAAAAAGTTTAGTACTTTCAAATTTAATAAAGAATGATATTAAGCTGTTTAAAAAAAAAAACACACACAAATTGCCTTTCCTCCAGTTTCCAATAATAGTTTCATCATTTACTTTTAAGGCCCCATAAAAAGTCTCTTTAAAGTCCGTATTACTAATCAACAACCTCTTCAAAGCATTGTGTGTCTTTTCTACCCAGCATCTCACAATTCCTCCAAAAAATACCCCTTACTCATTTATAAAACCGTTCCTGCATGTTGCAAAAGCACAACCCCACTCTCAGTACCAAATTCTGTATTAATCAGCAAAAGGGGTGCTGATGCAAAATACCAGAAATCTGTTGGCTTTTATAAAGGGTATTTATTTGGAGTAGAAGCTTATAGCTACCAGGCCATAAAACATAAGTTACTTCCCTCACCGAAGTCTATTGCCATGTGTTGGGGCCAGATGGCTGTCGATGTCATCCAAGAGTTCAGGCTTCTTGGGTTCCTCTCTTCCTGGGGCTCTGTTTCTCTCTGGGTTTAGCTTTTGTGCTTTCTCCACAAGGCCATTTGTAGACTATCAGGCAAACAGCTCTGTCTCTCTCCCCGGGGCTTCTGCCATGTCTATTCCTCTGTGTTCTTCTCCTGTGTGTTCACTTCCCAGGCTCCAGCTCAAAATTCCAGCATCAAAACTCCAACTCTCTTCTCTGAAGTATAGTTTTCTCTGTGAGTCCCTGCCCACCAAGGGGGAGGGGACTCAATGTCCTACTAACGTGGCCTAATCAAAGCCCTAATCATAATTTAATCACACCCAGGTACAGACCAGTTTACAAACATAATCCAATATCTATCTTTGGAATTCATAAACAATGCCAAACTGCCATACCCTGTGTATCATCTCAATCTTTTTCAGTAACAATCTGGCCTTATTAACTGTTTGCCAATGAATATTAATATTTGCTATAGATGGGCGTATCTTTTTTTAAAGTCAATAGGGGAGGGGCTCAGATTCTGTTACGTATTTTGTAGTCCTTGGCAATGCCTGTTAATTGAATCTGTTTTTTGACTAAATTTACTTGAATGGAAGAACCTTTAGTGGATGGCATATTATGCATTTGTAAAGAGTTCCTTGGTAATCAATTATTAGACAAGCTCATGTAATTCAGACTAGTATTTGAAGATGCCAGAGGCAAGACGCCCTGGAACCATTTCTGGTTGCAGGAGCGTCAGTCTAGCACTTGAACAGCAAAAGCTTCCTGACCCTGTTAAAAACAACAGGACTGAAGTGGCAATATGCCTCTCCAATATAGATTAACATTGGACTAAGGATTGGATTGTGAGGAAACTCAAGTTTCTGAGTCACTGTAGCACTCTTACTTACCACTAGCCTCATCTCAAATTGTCCTTCATTTTAGCTCCCTAGAGATAATCAAACCCATGGAAGGAGTAATTAGTGAGCCATGGTTGAATCTGTCACCATCTGTGATGATTGAATGCTAAAGATTAGTTTTTCAGGCCACAGCTCAAAAATAATCATTTTATTTTTAGGAACTGAAAAGTAGGATATGAACTGAAAACTATTCTAAAAGAATGGAGCCTCTCCACAAGTCTGAATGAAGATAAACAACTGGGAGAGAGTGCCTTTTCCCATCTATAGTCTGTGCCCAAGTATGCTTTAGGTTATTAGCATGGCTACTAGAAAAACACAATTGTTTTAAGAACCCTGTTTCTGACTGCCAAGGGATAGATAGCATTGTGCTGAAGAAAGAGCACAAGTAGTCAGAATTTCTGGGGCCTAGTCATAGCAAACTCTAGTCAATTGTGACTCTGAGGGAGGTAAAGAAAATGAGTACAACATATGAGATATACAAGATAAGATGTTCATGACTGCTATCTAATTAAGAAAGAGAAAGACATTAATATAGGATGAATAAAGCTGCATATTAACCCATTGGACTGTACTCAACAGGTAATACTATTGTTTTCTGTAAGGCTCATATTGTATAATCAACATGGCCAGTCATTAGGTCATGATGTCCATATCCTAAAGTGATGCTTCCACCATAATAGGCAGGTAAATGGACTGCTAAGCACTTACTAAATTTTTATTAAATGAAACAATCAATAAATGACATCAGCCTAATTTGTACTATATCTTACTTGCTGAAAAAAAAATTTCCACTGTCAAAAAAGGTGAAAGAATCAAGATGCTATTTATGTGTCTATAGTTTGTATTCTCTATAATACTCTGAGACTTGGGTCAATCACTTCCAAGGTCATGGTTTCATTATCAATCTTAACAAAGTCTCCAAACTATTAAGAATTTAAATCCACTTTCCTCCATCTATATAACAAAGGAGTGCATGAGATTACCTCTAAAGACTTTTAATGCTCTAACATTTTACAATTCATTTCAAGCGTAAGAAATGGTCCAGGTCTAGGTCTTCTTGACTTTGGCTTCCTCCAGGAAGTTATAAGACCTTACTGACCTTTGCCATGCCACCTGCGTCACAGTAATTATTCCCTACTGTTTGAAGGCATAGATGGATACCCATTGGCTTCTACTCCATTCATTCTTGAAATAAAACAAAACAAAACAAAATTGATATTGAGACAGCAAGGTAACAGCCTTCTCTTTGATCTTGATTAGGGCTGTCATATAGTGTTGTACAATATTTGCCCTGTGCAAAAGTTCCTGGAAAAAAGGACACAGTGGGCCAAAATGCTAACCACCTACTGCTTGCCAATTCATGTGTCATAGCCAAAAGTCATTTTACTCTACGGGAGCACCTTTTTAAAATGTATACAAAAATGATATTTGTTTCTTTTATCCATTCTTACATAATCAACATGATTTAAACCATAAACTATATTTTCTACATTAAGTGGAACTTTTAGGTCATATGTTCCAACTCTAGCTCTATCAAAGTCACTCTCATCTGGTAGTTGGTTCTGCCACTGAAGAGAAACCCAAACAGCATTGCCAGAAAAACGCTTCTATTGATATGGCTCCCTTAACTATAGATATCTTCCATAAACTGATTACATCTTGTATTCGTTTTTTATGTTTCTCTGTTTATGTTTGTATGCATGTGGGGTTTTAGTATGTGTGTACGTATTCTATTGTAATGTATGCTAGGATTTCTCCAACCACAAATGACAGGGTGGTAGGGAAGATGGGTGTTGCAGTAGGGTAAAGTCTATTTTCTTATTCTACCACATCAACCATATAATTTCTTCAATGGATAAGGGAAAATCATACAGATTACAGTGTACTTTCCATATACCTCATTCTCTTGGTTTTGGGGGAAAAAAAGGAAGTATTTATTAAGTGTTTAGAAATTTGCCTGCAAGATAAAGTGAGCAAAACTTCTATACAACCCTGTTCATAAGAAGCTTTCAATCCAGTCAAAATATATACAATCATATAGAATTAAAAAAGAATAGTTGTGTGGTGCAGTTCTACCTCACATTTATGGGAAATGAAACTTGGGCTAGGGTGGTCCCTTAATGTGTGTAAGGTCACACTGATGTTAGCAGCAGAGAAAATGTATTTGAACTGCACTGGATTGCCCCTTGGGCCTTGTTCTAATAAGTGTAGTGGATGAAAGCATGAACTCTGCATCACAAATGCTGAGGTCTGAACCTTGGTGTACCAGGTACTACCTGTGTTACAATAGGCAATTAAACTAAATTCCCTGTGCCTCGTTTTTATCTTCTATAAACTGGGAAAAATAATAACATCTACTTCCTTATTGAGAGGATTCAATGAATTAAAATTTTCAAAATGCTTAGACCAAGGCCTGACAAATAAATAATAATAATAGGAAACATAAATATTTTATGACAAGGAGGATAAGGATGATGACATTTATTTGGGTAGTTTTCAAACAGTGGGGTCATTCATTACTGCACAGTGGCACACCTCAATGTTTCCACACACACTTTAATTGATTCATTCCAAACAGCAATCAAGAACTGTCACAAAAGATGCTAATCTGCTCAATCCCAAAGTTAGAAAACAAGCAAAACTCAAATAGTATATTTTTGTAAGTGAATTATAAAATCATCAACAGAATATTTCTAATGGTTTCTATCTGAACCTCATCTGAGAAATTAGTACTTAAAAATTATTCCTAGATAAAATATTACAAAATCACAGCAGTTTTAATCATGGAGAGCAAAACTAAACAACTAATATTGATTAGTTGATCAGTTTGCCTGATCAATATTTCCAATTTATGTATCCTTTGGTAATTAACTTTTTTATGTCCTTTGTTCCAGTTTGCAAATCTTAAATGGCAATGATGTTTTTAAATCCAAAAAGAAAAGGAAATAATTTATAAAAAATGGTTTGATTAGCAGTGTCGATAAAGTTTAACTAGCCATGACTATTTGGAATTCAAATTTTGTAGCAGATTATGATAACACTCTAACTACACTGCATTGTCCATGGTATTATGCTCAAAAAAAAAAAAAAGCAAGCAACCATCAATTAATTATGGTCACTTAATTGATAACCACTTGAAATTAGTCTAAAATAATGTTAAGACCACCACGGAAAAGCTAGTGACCATGCTGTGGCAAATGAAAATAATCACATTTACTTTTATGCATCTACATATTTATATTCCACATTTTGGAGTAGGCTTTGAACAGTGCTTGCCTACTTCTTGTCATATCACTTATGATATCTAGTGAGCATCTTTTCTGTGCTTTTGCAAATTATTTTTGTAAATTATCTTACTTCTAACTTTGGATCAACTTCCAACATGTTCTCTTTAGGATTTTCAATAGTCATAAATTATCTCCCAGAATTTCCTTAATGTGAAGCTTTTGTCAACAATATTTCCTCTGGGATATTTTCATCATTTTTGTACAACACACTTTCCTCATTTATGCCTATAAATTCTCCTTTACTAAGTTCCTCTGGTTGCATTTCTAGTCTCTCAAATGGAAATGGTGGCAGCATCAATATTCCTTTGGTCAGCTATTTCTTTAATAATTCCATTCATGTTTGATACTAATTTCCCTTACAGCATTATCACTTTCTTTTTCTTTGCTGCACTTTATCCTTGTTGGACAATGTCCTCTTTTGATAATTCATATTCATAAAACATCACATCAGTTTATCACTGGGTGACAAGGAGGCAACACAACTGTGCTTTTGTTGTTTGTGCATGAACTAAATACCAGATGCACAGTGACCAATCACCATGGACTTTGAAAGAAGGGGTATGATTGGTTCGTTGATCATGATGTATATCTGTTATTTATGTATTGAGTTGTGGACTAAGGAGGTAGCAGAAAAGTCTGTATTTTATGCAATTACTCACATTTAATATACCATGGTAACTGAAATTTAAACTGTGTTGTCTGAGACTGCTGTTATTTAATTAAAGTGTGATCACTGAAATGCGTACATATTGGAACAATGCAGAGTGAAAACTGCCTGCATTGTTTTTTTTCAGGTACCGGGGTGAACCCCAGACCTCCTATGTGGGAAGCCAGAACTCAACCACTGAGCCACATAGGCTTCCCTTTTTTTTCGTTTGTTTGCTTGTTGTTTAGTTTGTTTGATTTTCAGGAGGAACCAGGGACCGGGATCTCCCTTGTGGGAAGCCGGTGCTCAACTGCTTGAGCCGCCTGGGCTCTCTGTCGCCTGCATTTTGTAGTTTACAGCATCCAGATTCATCACATATTGTGTTGGGTTTATAACAACGATTTTTATGTTTTCTGAGCTATTGTAAATTATATTGTAATTTTTTTATACTGTAAAAGTTTTTTGCTAGTATATGAAAATACGATTGATTCTTTTTTATTGACCCTGTATCCCGAAAACTTGTGAGTCACAATTACTAATTCTAGTCACTTTTTTGTTCTTTCTTTTGGTAAATTCTTTGGAATGTTCTGCTTGGGAAATTACATTGCCTGCGAATAGAGACATTTCTATTTATTCCTTTCTAAGTTATATTCTTTTTCTTTTTATTGCCTTTTTGCACTGGTTGGGATCTCCAGTATAAAGTTCAATAAACCTCCTTGTTTTGTTTCTGACCTTAGAGGAAAAGCACTATTAAGGATATTCATTATCAAGTAAGATATTAAATATTGGTTTTTGTAACTGCTCAACATCAGGTTAAAGATGCTCCCTTCTAATGAGAGTTTACTCTGAGTTTTTAACAGCTAATGGAAATTAAATTTTGCTAAATGCTTTTTCTGCATCTACTGAAATAAGCATATGATTCTTCTTCTTTAGTTTTTTATGAAAAAATAGAATGACTGATTTTCTAATGTTGAACCAGCCTTCATTTTCAGGATAAACTCCACTTTGACATGATATATCACACTTTTTATATATTGCTGGGTTAGATTTGCTAATATTTTGTTAAGAAATTTTGCATGCATATTTATAATGGATATTGCTTTGTAGTTTTAATTCCTTATAAAATTTTTGTCTAGTTTTGGAATCATTGTAATGATTGTAATGTAAAATGCATTGGACGTGTTTCCTCCTCTTCTATTTTTTGTAAGAATATGTGGGCAATTGGTAAGATTTTTCTTAAATGATAGCTAGAATACACCACTAGGAGAGTTAAGCCTGAAGTTTATGATCTTTTTGTTACTGTTGTTTTTGTATGGGGGATTTTAACTGTAAATTGATTTTCTGTAATAAATTTATGTATAGTGGATGGTGGTTTTAGTCTCAGTTAAGCAAGCAAAGCCTTGCTATACTGCTTTGGTCTTTTACATCCATGTACCACTAAGAGCAGGGTTTCTTAACAACGGGTCCATGAGCTTGAATTTAAATTAAAAAAAACAAAACATTATTCTTGTGCAGATGTGTCGGTGCAGGTGTGATAATATTTACTAAATAATACATAGTATATTATGGACTTAGTAAGGGGCCCATGGTTTTCACCTGACTGGCAAAGGGGTCCATGGAACAAAATACATTAAGAACCCTAGACTTAGAGTGTAAACTGTGACTTTGGCGGTGCTTTAAATCTTGGTTCAGTTCCCCAAGGCTTTTCTGTGATGCTTTGGGTCATCCCATACATGCTCAGCTCAGACTTGATCCTAGGATGAAGGATAATCCTCTTCTCTTCTCTCTGGAATTTTCCCCTCACTCTCCACCTCTCAGCAGCCATTTTCCCAGTTTCTCTGGCCTGAAAGGTTTCTTTTAGAATTTTAGGTGGCTATACTGCTGCTACTTTGAGCTCTGTGACTAGTGCCTTCTTAGAGAAAAGCCACAAAAGAAAAAGAAACTGGGACTACCTCATCCTCTTTAGACAGAAGGTACCCCTCTTTTCTGTTATCTGGCCAGAAAGGCAAGGTTTCTTTCTGAGTTTTATCTTCTGGCACCATTACCACTTCTAAACTCTGTGACCAGGGCATTTTTCCTTGGGGGAAAAAAATGGCAAGAAAAAAATCACCTCTGTACAGGCTTCTTCCTCACATTTTGATTCCCCTCAAAAATTGTCTGCCTTGTTTCCTTTTCAGAGTCCTCAGTTAATTGCTTTATGTATTTTGTCTAGAAGCTTTAGTTTTATTCAGCAGGACAGATGGGCTGGGGTGCATTTACTTCATCTTGTCCTGAACTGGGACATCTGGTGGGGAAATTTCTGACATCTAAAACAACCATTTTTTATCATTCAATGACATAGTTTGGAGAAAAGAGATGAAATAATAATAACAACAATAATAATAGCTAGCGTATTGAGGGTTTATTATGCAGTGCCAGGTAGTACATTTTTTTGCATTTTATTTTCATCACAAACCATAAAGTCCAAGTTGAGTGACTTCACAGCAGAAAAACTTGAGACTTAGAGAAGGAATTTATCCTTGGATATATCAATAGGTATTAACAAGCATGAGATTAAAAAACAGGCCTCTAGAATTTGTTTAGTGTCCACACTGCCAATTATCTTCTTGTTCTGATCATCAGACTCTTCTGAGGTAGCATAAAAGAGAGCATGCAGATTGAGGAAGATCTGAGTATTAATGCTGGCTATGTGTCTTAGAGAAGTTGCTCGGCCTTCTAAGTTCTATTTCTCTATGAAGTGGAGAAACACTCTCAAAAGTTTTCTATGACAAACATAACATTTGTGTAAAGCAACTGTCACAATTCCTGGAAAATACTCAACATAAGCTAGAACTTATCTTATTTTTATTCAGAAAATGGGAATATAAATTCTAGTATATAGAGATTACCAATATTTAACTTGTTGCCTGTGGTATGTCAGTTAATTTTTTTTAATCATTTACACATTTTTCATTATAGGAACAACCTATTACTTTGGCACCAGAAACCCTAGTTGCTATCCTAAATAATATACAGCACGTTCATGCTAAAATATAACTGTTGAGGAGACTATACCATTGCTGCACTAGTTTTAGTATAAAAATTAAAGTAGAAGTGTTTTGGAAACTGAAAAGGAAATAAAATATGAGATAAGGAATGTGATTTTGGCTACACTAATGAGAAATAACACATTGTATAATCATCTGCCACTTGTTAGTGTTTCCAACCACTTCTCCCACTAGGAATTTCCTGTTTGTTGTATATGTAAATGCCTAATCATAAATCTATTGAAATTTGAATGTTTATCAAAATGTGTGGATAAGACAAAAACAGATTCTCCTTGTACCACTAATCCACTAGATAAATATGGTGAAGTAAATTTCAGTTGAAATGGGATTATGCATTCTTATTACATTCAATTGCACTCAGAATAAATAAGAAACTAGGTGTGGAGATGGGAAATGAGTATAAATCTATTTGTATTGAGTAGGTAGAATTACATTACAATTACTTTGGAATTAAATTTAAAAATTTAGTGGGATCCCTGAGAGTATCTAATAGATGTGCTAAACTAATAACCAGAGAAAAGAATAATGAAAGGGAAAGGAAGGAAGCATTCTAGCTAAATGCAAAACCAGAGATACAGCTTTAGGTGGAGTTACTCTAAGCCTGAGCTGCAGGGGATTTCATCTTGACCTTTTCAAGTATCTTGAAAGGTCAAGTGATCGCAAAGCCAGATCAGTCTCCTGTGGCAGAAACTTCCCAAGGCTTGCCTTGACTTGCCCTTAGCCATTTTAAGTAATGATACCTATATCGACAAAAATATTTTTGACCAGAAAAACTACCATACTCAAACACATACAGTTAAAAAAAAAAAAAGATTTCTTAGCTAGCCTGTACAGCCTAATTTTTCACACTAAAGGACATTTTTATTTTATTCTGAGAAACATTTTCTTGCTGTCATATAATCAGAGAAAAGTCATCAAGTGGCCCAACGTCATTAATTTAGGGGAAAAAAAAAAAAAAGAATCATGTCTAGGAAGTTCGTGATATGAGAGAAAACAGTCTCCATCACTCTGAATCACAATAGAAATTCATCTACTTATACGTTTTTTTTTTTGTTTCAACTTATTTATTGAGTGCTCATATATGCCAGAAGGTGGGCTAGACTTTGGGAATGTAATGCTGAGCGAGACTTAGTCCCATCCCTCATGGAGAATGAGGTTAATTGAGATAGACTATAGAGTGATTATGCAAAGAAATATAATACTTTTCACCTTATAAGAAAAGTTAGAATGTTTTATAAAAAATTAATAGAGAAAGTTTACTTAGCCTGAGAGGTGGGAGAAGGATTTTCTGAAAAAGGTGATTGGGCTAGGATTGAACAATAAAGAGGACTTAATTATGTGAAGAGGACCAGATTTGGCAGAGGGAGAAACACTCCAGATACACTAATGTGGACTCTATGAGGAAAGAGATGGCACATCCCAAAGGACTTAAATGAAAATAATTTAAGGAAAGGACTAGTTGTAGAGGTTTGGGCAGGGTGAAAGGATTCAACAGGGAATGATGAGGCATAAACAGGGTAACATCAACAGGAATCCTTTACCATGCTTAGTCCTGTGAAGGCAAGGCATTGAGTGTAGGGCCAGGAAGAGCTGTATGGAATGAAGTCACTGCCAAAGCTGTGACCTGGCAGGGAGGAAGGCATGAGGACAATAGAGACCACTCTACTTACATGTCTGTAATCTAGTTAGTGGGGGATGAGGGGCGAAGGAACAATAATCAGAATATCAGGCAAATGGAATAGCATGTGCTGAAGGAGTCTAGAACAAACAAATACATTCCATTTGATTCCTAGAATGTATAGAATATAAGTGTCTACTCCTTCCTGCTATCAAGAGATCCAACAAGGTCAGAAAGAGAAATATGAGGTGTTATGTCTCAGAGAAGGTATATATATATGAGCTTTATGGCCAGGTCTTCTAGAGTCAGTAAGGGTATTGAAGAAGCTTTAGAAACGGAATGAGAGAAAGGACTATGTGAAAATTTGGGAGAGCCCAAATTTGAGAATGAAAAATTTTATAATTTTGAAAACTGTTTATTGTTCCTAACCACCAGTTGTTTCTTACATTACTTAACCGTGCAAACCTTAAAACTGGATCAAAATGCGAGGTGGGCTGTGTTTGCCTCTGAGAGTGGTTGAAGAGTTTGAAATTGACTAAGAGTCCTATTCTGCATGCAGATCATGGCAAGTAGAGAAATCCAGACAAAACTTTATTTAGTAGTAGTGAAAGAAGCAAATAGACCAAATCTTTTGAGTTTATAAGAAATCATGAAGAGGCTATGCAAGGAACAAGCTCAAAATATGGTACATTCTGAGCTGGATGCCCTGATTTTTCATCCTGAAACAGTAATTCATTCTCCAGTGAGAAGATACACTGCACACAAGCACAGCTCATGTCTATGCTTTATGGCTAGCAGCATTTTTATTGACCTCAGTGTCCAGGAATGCAGACCGGAAATAACACTGTCTGCAGGCGCTGCAGTGTCATATTTATGATATAAACGGCAAAAGCTTGTTCATGATTCATTTATTTGTGGCTGCAACAGTACTTTACTCACTGACATTGAATAGAAAGAAAACAGTGATTGATGAGCTAGAAAGAATATTGAAGCTGCAAGATAAAATGTCATAAGGTCAATTCAGAAGTAAGTGAATAGCCAGCAAAGCTCGTTTCTTTTGAAAAACAATCTTTGTCATAAGATATTGTATTTATTATGGGTGATTTCTTTTAAAATTGTGGATATATAGAATACACTAAATAAAATGTAAAAGATATATAAGCATACCATATCTTGCATTCCCTTATGAAGCTGGGCTCCCACTGAAATGATTTTCTGTTATAGATAAATAATATACTCATCCTCTGGTTTTACTTAAAAAGCTACATTAAATTGAGAACTCAAAAAAGCAATAACCTTTTGGGTATGATGGAACAAGAAGCATATATAAGGAAAGAAATAGATGTATTAACTGTAGATAAAAGTTATCCTTTGTGGAAAAAATTAAGTACCATTGTTTTATAACTTTGATAGGCTTCATATAGTGGCAAATATACAATCTAACCCATACAATAAGATTATTTTAAAAAGCCCTTTGATTTAAAATTTAAAAGGAATACAGTTATAAAGTTATATATGTATAACTTATATACATATAGAAATATAGAAGACCTGAAAAATGCCAACCCTCTCACTGGTTTGCTGCGAGGAATATTGGAAGTATATGTTTCTTATGTCCATATTATTCACTACTAAGTTTTAATGTGAATAGGGTAAAACTTGATCTAGAAGACTAACAGTCATGAATTAAATTCTTTTTTTTTCCAGTTAACAAAGTTTAAATTTGCTTTTCTTTTTCTAACCATGGTCTATTGTTTACATTATGGTTCACTTTGTACCACACAATTTCATAGGTTTTGACAAAATGTATAATGGCCTGTATCCATCATTGCAATGTCATGCAGAACAATTCCAATATCCAAAAAATGCCTCGTGTTACACCGATTCTTCCCTCTCCCTCCCCTCAGAACCTCTGCTGACTACTGCCTTTATATCAGTGTTACAAGTTCTTCCATTACTAGAATAATAAGTCTACTTTAGTGCATAGTTGCATTCCCTCCTTATGTTTGTTCATTCCCCAATCTTGAGGATTTTGGCATGGTGATGCCCACTCTGCTTCCAATTGAGAGGGGGCTTAAATCCCATGGGGCAGATGGATGGAACTGTCTTGCTTGTCGTTGTAGATACTCTGTTTGGGGGGATGGACATTGTCCATTATCATCATTTTGTTAGTTGTCCTGAGTGAGTCAGATGAATTGGAGGGTAGGTGTTGGTTGAAACTCTGCTGAGATTCAGGGTTCAACCTGTATATGAACAGCCAGAAGATTTAAGTCGGTGGGACACATATTTAATGAGTATAGTGCTAATTATAGGTTCTAAGAAAAAGGGGGCATAAAAACCATGTATAGGAAAATTATAAATGAGTCCTACTCCGATACACTGGGGGATAGGTTGTCATATATTCTGAGGTAAGGTCCATTTACAGGGTGCTAAATTTGCTTTTTGGAAAAAAAGAAGAAAAAACCCAAATAATCATGCAGGTACTTATGAAACTGTTTGTAAATAAATGACTATTCCAGTAGGCTTGCTGATCATATTCTCTGCTATACAGAATGTTGAAACAAAAGTGCATTGTGTTTTACAAGCAGAGGCAAACAATTAGTTTTAAGGCTCTACCTGAAATGAATCCAAATTTAATTTGTGACCAGGAGCAGAGAAGAAGGATTTTCCCTGGCCTGGATTCTTTACAGAATGGGATCATGCTGTATTTGCCCGGTTTGTTTTGTTTTGTTCTCAGGACATACATGGAGATCAGTCCTGGAAAGTGTGATGACCTGACATCCTATTAACTGCTGTTACTAGCTTGAAGAATCAATCCACCTGAACCACTGCAAGTGCTTCGTTTGCTTTGCAGAACTCTCTAAACATGAAGAAGGTTATTGGTTTTGGCATCCTCATGAAAAGACACAGCAGCTTGGCAACTGCAGAGCATTTTTCTCCAGAAATTGTGTTATGCTCTTCAACATTCCAGCTGCAATGTTGTGGAAATCATATATCCTGTAAGCCCCTGTTAGCTGGGTGCCCTCCCAACTACTCCTAATAAAGAAGTCCTGCCAACATAATAATGAATCCTTACGATGCTGTGGCACTGCTTGGCTTTAGACAGCAGCTCCAGGCCTGCAGAGAAATGGGTTTTCTCAGGCTTAATTATGCTAACATTTGGCAAGAAGTGCCTCAATATGTAGAAACCACTTCTCCAGAAATGGGTAATCAAATTCTTTCTCCTTATACTTTCTGGAACAATCCATCAGGACAAAGTTCCAGAGAGGATTCTTATACTTTCAGCTCCATTTTTATTGACAGTTTTCAAAAATCACCATGAGAATTTGAAGAGAAGAGCCAGAATTCTCACATTTCAGAACGGAACATGTGTTCTCAGGCTTTGGTAAATGAGGCGGTAATATCACAAATTGGCTTAGCACAGAGTTGGCAAGAATTACAACCGAACATATAGTAATGGTCCAATACTGGTGCTGCCTCTTGCATGTCTTTGTCTTTCCTATTTGGTGAGTGAATTTTAAATAATATGTCTATACTTCCATATTTTAAAACTTATAGAAAGTTTTTCATAGCCTAACCACATAAAAAAATTATGGTTGATTCTATGAGAGAAAGTAATATGGCCTTTGAGAGAATGTAAGAGAATTAAACCTAGACTGGAGAAATTAGAGAAGGCTACACCAAATAGATGTTCTATTTAAGCTAAGATTTAAATGTGGTATAGAATTTACTTAGACAAAGAGTTAGAGTACAGAAGAATATCCTAGCAGTAGCAATAGAATTGCATGTGTAATGTCACCTCAACAGTGAAGTATGTTATAATTATATTTGTATTACTATTATTTTTATTAATATAGTATTATTGTATAACTACTACTCGTACTTTTACCTCAACTATTTCTATTATGACCACTAGCTAAATGCTTATGATTCCTAATCTATATCTCTTCTCTGTACCTCAATCTTGAGCTATAAATCATTATTTCTCACTTCCTATTGAACTTTTTCATCTGGAAATAACACCCCAGGCAAAGGCAGGCCTAGCTCAGCCTTCCATAGTGAACCATTACACTAGCACATGGGAAGGGATCTGAGGAAGTCTAGAGATGATGTGCCGATGCCATGGTGGCTTTTTATATGACCCCAGGCTCATTGCAAGGACACTAAACATTCTGCTTCAAATTCAGTGTTTCCCAAGTTGATACTTATTTGGGTCTGCTTTTATTAATATCTGACAGTGTGAAGTCATAGAGGGTGGGTTTTGGCGCCACAGTGCCTTGGTAAGTTTAACCTTGAGTGAGTTCTTTAACCTCTCTGAAATTCAAATTCTTCTAATAAAATGGGCATTTTAATATTAAAAAGCAAAGAGGCATTTGATGAATGCCAGCTAGCAAAGCATCTAGTACAAATTAGGAGCATAATAAAAATTAATTCCACTTTCAGGAAGATGGTAGACTAGAAAGACACAGGACTCTCTCCTCTCCCAGAAAAATATCTGCAGGACAGGTAGAAATCATCTGGAAAAAAATGTTCTTGGGTATAGGATATAGGGGAAGGCTGGACACCACCCAGAAGAGAGATGGGCAAAGGAAAAGAATCCTGATGGCAAAACTGAGTTTAGCTACAGTTGCAGTTCCCAGTGTCCTCCCCCACCCTACTGAGACTTTTGAATTCTCAGGCTCAGGGCTGGTGGCTACAGACAAAGGAGGCCATAGGGATCCACCTCCCCAGGAAACAGGAAAGAGAAGGAAACAATCTAAAGCTGACTCAGTTTTTGACCCAAAAATTTGGTGTGCTGTGTCCCATGAGGCCAGCCCGGGTGGGGCCATGCCATTTTTTGCCTTGGCAGCCAGCATTGGCCTAAAGAGATACAACCCTCTCAAACACCCTTTCTAGTGATTGGGACTGGTTGTTGTGGAAGCAGACAGGACTGGAACTATTTCCTTCTCAAGAAAAGGGAGGGAACTGACATCACAGATTGTTGAATAGTCTCTGAGAAAGTCTGAAGTACAGGGCTCTTCAGGCAGGATCCTCTATCATATTGATCCAGTCCTGGTTTCAGAAAACACACTTTGACCAGGTTTTGAAATGAGAGGGCTGCCAAAAAGCACTATCTACTGGTAGACTAAGGAAGTGCATGTGAGGAAATTAAAAGTAAATAAGTAAAAGAAGTCTTTTCTGGCCTTTACAGCCTCCCTTCCCAAGGCCCTTAGAAGCAGTTCTACAACCCATTACTGGGTCTAGGACCCAGATTTGAGCAACTAACAGGGACAATCCTAAAGACCTAGAACAGGTTGAAACAAGAATCAAAGAACAGCAGTAGCACACAGCCTCCCGCCATTAAATCCCCACAAGAGAGAGAGAAATTGAGCATCTGAGTAAAATCACCATCATAATCAGATGCCTAGACATCAGCAAAAAATTACAAGTCATACTAAGAAAATGGAAGAAAAGGCCTAAGCAAAGGAATATATCAAAGCCCCATATGAGACACAGGATCTGAGACAACTAATCAACAAGATTTATACATATTTCAAAAATCAAATTAAAGAGTTGAAAGACAATATGGTTAAAGAAATAAAGGACATTAAGAAGATACTGAGTGGGAAACGGATGTAGCTCAAGCAAGTGGGCTCCCATCTACCATATAGGAGGTCCAGGATTCAATTCCCAGGGCCTCCTGGTGAAAGGAAAGCTGGCCCACACAGCAAGCTGGCCTGAGCAGATAGCTGGCCCATGCAGAGTGCTAGCCTGCGCAAAGTGCTGGCCCACCCAGGAGTGCTGGCCTGCACGGAGAGCTGATGCAGCAAGGTAACGCAACAAAAAGAGTCACAGAGGAGAGACAATAAGAGATGCAGCAGACCAGGAAGCTGAGGTGGCATAAGAGATTGAACGCCTCTCTCCTACTCCAGAAGGTCCCAGGATCAGTTCCCAGTGCTGCCTAAAGAAAAGACAAGCACAGAAGAACACACAGAGAGCAGACAGCAAGCCCAAAACAATAAAGGTGGGGGAGAGAAATAAATAAATAAATCTTTAAAAACACAACAACAGCAAAACAAACAGGTCCATATAGTCCACAATAGAAATGACACACACACACACACAAAGAAGTCACCGAGTGAGCACAAAGAAGAATTTGAAAAACTGGATAGGAAAGTAACAGATCTCTTGGTAATGAAAGACATGATAGGTGAGATAAAAAATACATTAGAGGTATACAACAGCAAAGTTGAAATGACAGAAGAAAGAATAAGTGGTAAGGAAGACAAACAGCTGAAACCAAATAGAAAAAAGAACAGAGGGATAAAAGAATGGAAAAAATTGAGAAGGGGCTCAGGGAGTTAAATAAC
>JAQZBX010063210.1:0-16735 GCA_029593785.1 Cabassous unicinctus | reverse complement strand
AGTCAAAGACTGCCTTGGCAATCTGCTTTGTGGTACAGCAGACCTGCACACTGCTTCACAACTGCCAGGAGAATGAGGAACAAACAGACAAAGGAGCCAAAATAACAAACTGAGTTATTAAACCTATCAGCTGCTGGGAAGGGCTCCCCTCCCTTACCCTGGAGATATTAAGGGAGGGTAAAACTACTGATGAATTTTATCTAACTGAGAGGAGAGCAAATGTCTTCCTCTATGCCAGGTCATTTGGATGTATATAGAATGGAAAGGTGCCATGAGTCATCTAGGAGGGTACTGGAAAGGTAAAGAAGGCAAAGGAAAATAACGAATTTCTCACCCCTGTACCTTTAAGCAGTACATACACCATACCTTCAGGACACAGAGCCTAGGTGGAGTGGCTGGTTCCCTGCTCTGAAAGGAGTATGATGGCAGATTCTCTGGGGGGAAGAGGGGTCAGGGAAAGTAGAGAGCAATTTCTTTGTGATGAATTTTCCAAGCAGAGACCTCCCAGAATATTGAAAGGAAACCTGACACAACAGGGATAGAGGAGGGTGATCTCCTCATGCAGGCTGTTAAGACCAGTCACTTAGGTAAAAAGGGAAAATACATCAGAGAGAAGGCAGAGACACACAGGTGACTTCTCAGTAAGACACAGGCAGACAGCAGAGAATCTAACCTGTCCAAGGGAAAAGGAAACTAACCTAAGTTAGGCTAACTAACCTAAGGAGACAGGCTAGCTCAGTGGAAGAATTCCTGCATAGCATATACGAGGTCCCTAGTTAAATTCCTGGCTCTTTTTGAGAAGTGATCTCCCGGGTTATCAGGCATCCAGCAAAAACTTTAAGACAGGAAACATATATTCATTTTGTTAGCTTTTCTGGATTTCTAATTTTTTAGAAAAGGTCTTTTTTATTTTCTTTATTTTATTCACTAAAACACAGTTCAAAACCTACAGAGGGCAGGACAGGTTCATTGATTGAAGAATAATAGTAGCATGACAAGATGCTTAGGAGTCTAAGAAAGAAGGCTATTTTACTATGTTTATTTCTGTTTTTTATCTTTTCTATTCTTTCTATTTTTTTAAATGAGTTGCTGCTGTCGTGTATCTTATTTGTTGTGTTTCCCTTTCCTTTGTTTTTCTGTTTTTTTTTTATTTTTCTTGTTTTTCATTTACTGATTTTCTCTACCTATGCTATGTCTATTCTCCCCTTCATGCTTATATCTTCTGTTTTCTCTTATTGTTTTTCATTCCATGTCTTTTTACATGGATTCTATTTTTTCTTGTTTTAATTCCTTTCTCTCCTTTTCATTTGTTTACTTTCTTTTTTGGCTTTTTGCTTTCTCTCTTTTCTTTTATTTTTCTCCCTCTCTTCTCACCATTCCAGCTTTTTAATTCATTCTATATATTTTTCTCTATTTTGTTTCTCATTTCATTGTTTCTATTCAACTTTTCTAATCTTATTCCTCTGTGCTTCTTACTTGTGCTTTTTCAATTTCCTATATCTTGTACAGTTCTTCTCCTACCATTCATCATCATCATCATCATTGTCATTATTATTATTATTATTATTCTCTTCCAATCTCTTTCATTTTCTCTGGTCCTGACATTTTTTTCTTTCAAAGGACATAGACAACAAGGAAATACAATAAGAATAATGAAGTCCGAAAGTGAAATCTTACCACACACGCACAGAAACAAGGAAATAAAACCATAGAATAGAGAGAGAAGCTAATGAACTCAATAAATCCATCAGGATAAACATAAGCCTAGACACCAACAAAACGTTACAAGCCATACTAAGAAACAGGATGACATGTTCCAGTTAAACAAACAAACTAAAAACCCAGAGGAGATGCAGAATTTGGAACAACTATTAAGATATGTCCAAACAAATATCATGAATCAATGAATTGGAGGAAGAGATTAAGTATTTTAAGAAGACACTGGGAGAACATACTGAAGAAATTGTAAACATACATGAAAAAATAATGGATATGATGGTGATGAATGGCACAATCAAAGAAATAATAAATACACAGGAGATTGATGGGGATGGTGTGGGTCATGGTCTGGCTGGTTCTCCTGTTGTCCTCCTCCCCTTCTCTCCTTCCTCTCTCCCTTTCTCTCCCTTGCCTGCTGTCACTCGCACATCACAGATTCCCTAACCCTTCCCTAGGCCCCTCCTGACTCCAGTGCAACAGGATTGGCCTCCTATTCCTGTTTCCTGACCTAGCCTCAGTGTGAGGGCTGGGGGCCTTGAGGAGAGAAAAGATGATGATGACCCTCAGCTCACCGGCCATATCGCTGGTTGGCTGCTGCCATGGAAATGAGGCAGACACCACTTACCGGCTCAGGTCACACAAGGCCTGTGGTTGATTTGACCTTGATTGGCATAATACCCTATGTTTATTTCTTACTCAGGGCTTGCAAAGATGGTAAACCAATGCTTCACCAGTGAGGCACAGGAGACTGGACTGGAACATTTTTCGTCATAAGGGTGCTGTTTGGGGTGCAACATTGTATAAGGATGCCACCAAAACAGCTACAGCTGCTGCAGATTTCATAGCCAAAGTATGGGATACTGTCTCAGGAGATGAATTGATTACCCTGGCTCATAAACACATTGTCAAATCTGTGTATTTCACTCAGGATAGTAGTTATTTGTTAACTGGGGGACAGGATAAACTCTTATGCATATATGGCTTGAAAAAACCTGATCCAGACCATAAGGAAATCACTGGTCAGACCTCTGGTATTAAAAAAATCTCTATGGTGTAGTGACGATAAACAGATTCTATCAGTTGATGATAAAACTTTCCACTTTAGGGATCAGGCTACTATGACAGAAGTCAAATCTCTAAATTTTAATATGCCACTTAGTAGTATGGAATATATATTCCTGAGGGAGAGATTTTAGTAATAAATTCTGGTTGATCAATCTATTGCTTTTCATTGTGCAGTAAGTTTAGAGCCAATTAAATCCTTTGAAGCTCCTGCATCCATCAATTCTGCATCTCTTCAACCAGAGAAAGAAATTTCTTGTTGAAGGTGGTGAAGATTTTAAACTTTATAAGTATGATTATAATAGTGGAGAAGAATTAGAATCCTGAAAAGGACACGTTGATCCTATTCACTGTGTGAGATTTAGTCCTGATGGAGAAATGTATGTCAGTGGTTCTGAAGAGACTATGGCAATCTGTGGTAGCAAACACATATGGATTTTGGAAATGTGTGTTTCCTGAAGAAGCTAGTGGTGATCTGGTAAAGCCAAAGATCAATTTTCCAGAGACAACAGAAGACAAGCTAGAATAAATTGCTTTGGAGAATTCAGATTCCATCTATAGCTTAACTCCAGAGGTTAAGACCTTAGCCTCAGGCATAAGCCACAGATATATAGTATGAAATTATAGACTAAAACAAGCAAGCAGAGAAAAGCATAAGCCTTCCAGAGGTACTCTCTGCTTAAAGCAAACATGGGCAGTAAATAATGGGGAATGTGAAATAGCTGCAGTGCTGGAACTAACTAACTTGGTGATACCTATAAGTGAAAACTCAAGAGTATTAGTAGAATACAGATGGAATAATGCACTTGTAGTAATGACCAGCTTAATGTCTTTTTGAATGAATATGTGCAAGTCAACATCCAGTTTCTCTTATTACAGTTAGATTTCTCATAGCTATTATGTTATTATGGATAAAAAAATATATTAGCCTATTTTTTTGACATTTTGCATAAAGCAGAAGGCTTTTTTTCCATTAGTCATAAAGAAGAGGTAATACATGATAAAGCAACTGGTTTGAATTCTCTTTCATTGTATAATGGTTCTGAAGATCTAATTGTTTTTAGATATCTCAATAAAATGCCTCTGAAAATACCCTGGAAGCACACAACAGCAGATTTGAACAGGCAGAGGAAAGAATCAGCAATGTGGAAGACAGTACATCTGAAATCAAAGACATAGTAAAACAGATAGAAAAAAATTCAGCATGGGCTTAGGGATTTGAATGACAACATGAAACACACAAACATATGCATTAAAGGCTCCCCTGAGGGAGAAGAGAAGGGAAAGGGGACAGAAGGTGTGTTGGAGAAAACAATGCCTGAAAATTACCCAAGCCTATTGAGGGAGATGGACATATATGTCCAGGAAGTGCAGCATACCCAAAACAGTATAAATCATAACAGGTCTACTGCAAGACATACACTTGTCACTTATCCAAAGCTCAGGAAAAATAGAGATTACTGAAAGCAACAAGAGAAAAGAGAACTGTCACATACAAGGGAAGTTAAATAAAATTAAGTGCTGATTTCTCATCTGAAACCATGGAGGCAAGAAGGCAGTGGTATGATATAGTTAAGGTGCTAAAAGATAAAAACTTCTAGCCCCAACTCTCTATCCAGCAAAGCTGGCATTAAAAAATGAGGGAGAATTCAAAATAATTACAGATAAACAGAAATTAAGAGAATATGTCAATATGAAACCTGCACTTCAAGAAATACTAAAGTGAGTTCTGCCAGTTGAAAGGAAAAAACAGGAGAGAGAGAGATAGTTGGAGGGGAGTGTAAGGACAACTAAAAAGATAGAAAGAAAAATATAAAATATAACATACAGAAACATAAAGAAAATATGGCTAATGTAAATAATTCCTTGACAATAATAACATTGCATGTTAATACATTAAACTCACCAGTTCAAGAAACACAGATAGGTAGAATAGTTAAGAAAATATATGTTGTCTACAAGCAACCCACCATAATCCCAGGGATGCCTGCAGGCTGAAAGTGAAAGGTTGGAAAACAATTTTACAAACAAATACCCAAAAACAGGTGGGAGTAGCTATACTAATATCAGACAAAATAGACTTTAAATGCAAAACTATTGTAAGAGACAAAGGAAGACACTATATATTAATAAAAGGGGTAATCTACCAAGAAGAAAGAACAATCATAAACATTTAGGCACCTAACCAGGGTGCCTCAAAATACACGAGTCAAACACTGGAAAAACTGAGTGGAGAAATAGATGCCTCTATAATTATAGTGGGTGACTTTTATACACCCTTATTACCATTCTACAGAACATCTCAACAGAGAATCAATAAAGAAACAAAGAGTTTGAATAGTACTTTAGATGGCCTGGACCTAATCCAAATACAACAGGATATACATTCTTCTTGAGTGTACTTGAATCATTCTCCAGGATATACCATATGCTAAGCCATAGAACAGCTCTCAATGAATTCAGAAAGATTGAAATTATATAAAGTAGTTTCTCTGACTACAATGGAATGAAGCTGGAAATCAATAAGGGGCAGAGAACCAGATTAGGCACAGAGATTTGGTAGTTAAAAAACACATTCTTTAACCCAGATTAGGTCAATGAGAAAATCTCCAAAGAAATCAATAATTACCTTGAAATGAATGGAAATGTCAACTCAATGTATCAAAACCTATGGGAAGCAACAAAACTGTACTGAGAGGGAATTTCATATCCATAAATGTCTATATTAAAAAAGAAAAAAGAACTAATATCAAAGACATAGCTGCAAATATGGAGGCATTTGAAAAATAAAAACTCACTCCAATTGAAGTAGGAAAAAATAAATAACAAATATTAGAGCAAAACTAAACGAAAATGAAAATAAAATAGCACTAGAAAAAATTTAAAAAGCCAAAATCTAGTTCTTCAAGAAGATGAATAAAATTGACAATCTCTTAGCTAGACTAACAAAGGAAAAAAGAGAGGAGATGCAAATACATAAAATAAGAAATATGGAAGGGGATATCACCACTGACTCCACAGAAATAAAGAGTATCATAAAAGGATACTTGGAAAAATTATTTGCCAATGACATGGATATTTTAGAGGAAATGGACAAATTGCTAGATACACAAAAACAGCCTACATTATCAAAAGAAGAAATTGATGAACTCAACAGAACAATCACAAGTAACAAGATGAAAGTAGTCATCAAAAGCCTCCCAAATAATTATAGTCCTGGATTAGACATTTTCACAGGTGAATTCTACCAGATATTATGGAAATACCAATCCTTCTTAAACTCTTTCATAAAATAGAAATAGAGGGAACATTGCCTAACTAATTCTATAATGTCAACATCACCCTAATACCAAAGCCATAAAAGATGCACTAAAGAAAGGAAAATTATAGACCAGTCACTCTAATGATCTTTGATGCTAATATCCTCAAGAAAATGCTTGCTAACTGTAGTGAACAACACATCAAATGAATACACACCTTGACAAAGTGGGTTTCGTCCCTGTTATGCAAGGATGGATTGACATAAAATCAATCAATGTAATATACTACATAAAAAAATCAAAAAAATACCACATGATCATCTCCATAGATGCAGAAAAAGCATTCAACAAAATACATCAATCTTTCCTGATAAAAACACTGTAAAAGATAGGAATAGAAGGAAACTTCCTCATCATGATAAAGGGTATATATGAAAAATTTACAGCTAATATAATCTTCAATGGTGAAATCCAAAAAGGTTTCCTTCTAAGATTGAGAACAAGACAAAGATTCCTGCTTTCACTGCTTCTATTTAACATCGTGTTAGAAGTACTTGCTTGAGTGCTTAGTTAAGAAAAAGATATAAAAGGCATCCAAATTGAAAAGGAAGAATTAAAAACTTCACTTTTTGCAAGCAACATCCTATATCTAGAAAGCCCTGAGAAATCTACAAAAAAGCTTCTAAAGCTTATAAATGAGTTCAGTAAAGTCTCAGGTTATAGGATCAGTGTGCAAAAATCAAAAGCATGTCTGTACACAGATAAAAAGTAATCTGAGGAGGAAATCAAGGAAAAATCTCGCTTACAATAGAAAATAAAAGAATCAAATACCTAGGGATAAATTTAAAGATGTAAATGACTTACATGCAGAAAACTACACAACATTGTTTAAGAACATCAAAGAAGATTAAAATAAATGGTAAAATATTCTCTGTTCATGGATAGGAAGGTTAAACATCATTAGAATGTCTATCATGCCCAAATTGATCTACATATTTAATGGAATCCCATTAAAAATCACCACGGCAGTTTTTACTGAATTGGAAAAAATAACTATGAAATTTCTTTGGAAGGACAAGAGGCCCCAAATAGCCACAGATATATTGAAAAACAAAAATAAAATAAGAATAACATTACCTGACTTTAAAACATACTACAAAGGCACAGTGGTCAAAACTGCCTGGAATTAGCACAGGGATAGACATACTGAACAATGGAACCAAATTGATAGTTCTGATGTAGATCCTCACATATATTGTCAACTGATATTCAACAAGGCTACCAAGTACATTCAAATAGGAGATAATGGTACTGACTCTCAATCCCTCTGTGTTGTTGCAAGTAACTATGAATTCTTCCTTCAAAGAGAGAAGCCTCAGGTTTGTCATGGTTCATTTGTGGAGGGGAGGGAGGAATAGAATAGATGTAAAAGGGGGCATTTTTGGGGAGATGGAAGTGTTCTACATGATCTTGCTATGATGGATACAGGAAATGTTGAATTGCATCAAAGTTTATAAAAATGCATAGTCCAAAATGTAAACCATAATGTAAACCATTTACCATGGTCTGTAGCTATGTTTGAATATTTGTACTTCAGTTGTAACAAACATACCATTTACATATAAAATGCTATTAATAGGAGAAGGGGGAAGGGGGGAGGATGTTGAGTATATGGGAGTCCCTTGTATATGGTACTTGATTTTCTGTAACCTAAAACTTCTTTGAAGACAAACTGAAAAAAAATTAATTAATAAATAAAATTAAGAAACTGAGGGAACAAATGGAAGACAATGTTTCTGTCCATATAGTAAAACATATCTTACAGCGATGAAAGGGAAAATGTCAAAAAAAAATCAAATAGTTTTTCTTTATTGCAATTATCACAAATTTTTTATTTTTATTATTTTTATTTTTTGGTATTTTATTAATTATTTTTAATATTATCATTATTATTTCATTTTCTTATTAATCATATATGGATATTTATTGGCTTCATTTTTGAAGAAATTTTGGACCACATAAGGGTTACAACTCTCGCAGAGTAGGATTATCTTTGGGGAGTGATCAGAGACCGAGGATACATGAGAGAAACTCACCTGGGCAGAAATATAAGGCATATAAGTGTGTTCAAATGTTCGTGGGGCATTGTCTCGGTGGGTGGTTATTCATTCACACAATAACTGAAGAAATACAAATTCCCATCCTCTGGAGCTCTGCCACATTCTTTAATAGATCAGCAAGTATCCCCTGAGAACAAGGGCAATACCTAGCGAAGGATGATCTGTTGATGAGCACTTGATATTGATGACGGTGCATATGAACCTTTACTCTTGAAATTGAAACTTAGCCTAGTTTTATAGGGTGTCTAAGACTTGCCCCCTGGGAGCCTCTTTGTTGCTCAAATATGGCCTCATTCTAAGAAAAACTCAGCATATAAATACATTACCTTCTCCCCAGCATGGGACATGAGTCCCGGTGATGAGCTTCCCTCACACTGAGGGATTACTACCAAGCACTAACTAGCAATGCAACTGGAAAAAGACCTGGATGAAAAGGGGAGAAAAGTGAAGACAAATGAGTTTATATGGGTAAGAGAATTCAAAGTGAGTCGGGAGTTGATTCCAGAGGTAATGTTTATGTACTCCTCACCAGGATCTCTTTGACAGTCGAGGTAGATACTAACCCAGAGAATACAGCTCCTGAAAGATCTGGAGACATCCAGACAATACTGTCAGGGCAGTAAACTGAAGCATTTGTGCCTTGCCAGTCCACCCTGCTTTGGAAATTATGCTCCTGAGAGTGACAGTGTTTGACTCAGTTGTGTTTTCCCTACATTTGGTTCTTCTGTCCTTTTATTTGAACCTATAATCAGTGCTAGAGTTAGGAAAGGTAGGTCCAAGAGACTTAAATCTTTGGGCTTTTAATCAGCCAGCTGGGCCCTGAACCTCAACAGAGTTGCAACACTTACTCTCAAGTTCATCTAACCCAGGACAACTAACATGGATGTGATGATTTACAACTAACATACCAAGGGACCAAGAGTCTACAACTGCAAGCAACGGAGTCCCATCCATCAGCCCTATGGGATCACAGCATTCTCTCAATTAGAGGTGAAGTGGACATCACCATTCGAAAATCCTCAGGGTTGGGGAATGAAATATGAACTAAAGTTGACTTACTGATATTCTACTATAGACTTATTGTGATTCTAGCAATGGAAGAAATTAAATCATTGATGTGGAGGCAGTGGGCAATGGAGGTTCTGAGTGCAGGAAAAAGGAAAACCAGATTAAATACAGAGGCAATTTTAAAATTAAGAACTGTCCTGAATGATATTGCAATGACAGATACAGGCCATTATAATTCTTGCCATAACCTACAGAATTGTGGGGGAGAAAGTATAAACTACAATGTAAACTATAATCCACACTTAGTGGCAATGCTTGAAAGTGTGCTCATCAATTGCAATGGATGTACCTCACTAATGAGTGATTCTTTTAATGTGACAAAATGTGTTAAATTTGTGGAGCTTGCATATGGGAATCCTCTGTATTTATTACATGACATTTGTATAATCTAAATATCTTTAAAATAAATAAATAAAATTATAAAAAAGAAAAAATTCCCTTTTACAAATAGCAACTAAAAGAATCAAATACCTCTGAATAAATTTAACTAAAATGTAAATAACTTATGCAGAAAACTTCACAACACTGTTAAAGGAAATCAAAGAAGACTTAAACAAATGGAAGAACATCCCCTGTTCAGGAATAGGATGACTAAACATCATTAAGATATCTATCTCACCCAAACTTATGTACAGAATTAATGCATGAGCGAAAAAATGTGGGCATCTTCTATGAAGATGAAAAACTTAGGAAAAATAGATCCTTGCTTGGAGCATCCAGAAAAGCACACAGCCCTGCAGATATATGGCATCATCTTGCCTGATTTTTGGCAAGAAGAGAAGAATTTTGGGATTATCCTCTAAGACTGAAAGGTAAAAAGATTATTTGTTTTAGACATTAACTTGTGGTAATTCATTATATAAGTAATTGGAACTAATGCAAATGGTTACCTGTGTTCCTGGCATGGCTGTGAGATTGATGATTTAGCTAAGTACATTGCCACTTCCCCCCAAATTAGTGTTCAGCTGTAAACAAAGCCCAGGGATAGGCAAATTAACCATGTTTTCCATAAACTATACTTTGGGATGATACTTTTTAGAAAGAGAAATAAAAAGGAAATATTTGCACACTCATTATTAAAATGTGTAATAAAGACATGATAATCAAAACATTGATAAATTGGCTTAAGTCTAAATAGATATATCAATGCAGAAGAAGAATTAAAAAAATCCTGAAAATAAAAAGTATTAAGTTAAAAAAGTGATATCAAAATCAATGAGTAAACGAAGGATTTTTAAAATAAATGGTGCTTGTAAAATTGATCATTTTTGCAAGGAAATAAAATTAAATCCCTATCTTTGCATCAGTTTCCATAAATTGAAATTGGAGGAAAGATTAAAAGTAGCAGAAGACTTTAAGAGGAAAGTATAGATTAATTATCTGAGCACAAACTTAGATTTAAAAAAAGGGATGAAATTGAGCACATAAATGATGGACTCAAACTCCTGAAGACCTGAAGGTAAAAACATTATAAAGAAAATACTTGAAAAATGAAAATCTAAGGAATATATTCAGAATATATTTGATAGTTTAAAACATAACAATGTAGATATTAAAAAGGTAAAATATATGCCTAATGTAAACTATGGACTATAGTCAATAGTAAAATTTTAGTATTCTTTACTCAATTTTAACAAAGTTACACAGTAATTAAAGCTTCAAATAGCATGGTATATGGGAATGCTCTATGTTTTACATGATATTTTTGTAAACCTACAAATTTCTGAATTAAAAAAATGAAAAAGTAGTAAATAAGAATAAAACATACTAAAGAAATTAATGAATCAAAGGATTTGAAACAATGATTGAGACAGCAAAAAATACAAATAATTTATAAATGTGAAGATGTGCTCAGCTTCACTAATAATCAATGAATTGAAATTGAAATATCAAGGAAATATAGTTTCTCAATAATCACTTTGACAAATAACTTAAAAATACCCAGAGGCAGAGAGGATATTTTAAAATATGAAAACTGTGAATTGCCAATGGAAAGTGACCTGTCCAAAAAGGGTCTTACTCTTTTGTTCAGTTTGTTTTGTGGCTGCATCCACCAGAGACCAACATTCTTTGTTTGTAAAGCATCTGCCCAGAAGTAGGAGTTCAATTCAAAAGAAGTCTCGAACTCTTTGAAGAACGTCAAGATCATTGACTATAAATGACAACACATCTTATTGTTAATGCTGTGTAAACTTTTTATACATATTATCTCATTTAATTTTTTGCAACTCTATTATGTTATTAGTATCATGTTTTCCTTTGTTATAGATGAGGAATGAAGGAATTACAGAATTATGTAACTAGCTCAAAAGTTACAGAGGTAGTGAAGAGGAAAAGTTAGGATTCAAACCCAGACTGTCTAAAGTGAGGAAACTCCCTTACCCCAGGAGAACATGATAATAATAATAGTTAAACCTGGAAGAGTGCTGGCTGGGCTTCCATAGAGGGAATTGGCGAGCAGCAATTGGCAGGAGATGCAGCCAGCAGAGGCAGAGGCTCTGGCACTTCATTCCCTCTCCCCCCACCCCATTAGCTTGAATCTGGGAAGGCCTGGGGATCTGGGTGGCTGGAGAAGGGTCTGCTGCCTGAGAATGGGAATTCTTTTCACCAAGATTTGGAGACAGTTCAATCACCAGAAACACAAAGTTGCAATCATTAGGCTGGATAATGCAGGAAAACCTATCATTCTTGTCCAATTTTCTATAAATTAAGGGAGGCAAACATCCCCTATAATACAAAGTCATGTAGAAGAGATAGAGGTTAATAATACACATTTCCTAATGTGGGATTTTGATGGCCAAGAATATCTTCATTCTTCCTGGAACACTTATTATACTAACAATGAGTTTGTAGTAGATGCTGTAGACAGTATAGAGAAAGTTCTTCTCTGTAACTAGAAAAGAACTGTATAACATGTTAGTTCATGAGGACCTAAAAAGCAGGTTTGCTGATTTTTGCTAATAAACAAGGTGTTAAAGTATGTATTAATGCAGCAGAAATCTCCCAGGTTTTGAAATTAACTTCTATTAAATATCACCAAAGTCATATCCATGCATGCTGAGCTCTAACCACTGAAAGACTGTGCCAAGGACTTGAATGGATGATGTCATGATTTAAGATTAGATGAACTCTACTGACCTCTTTTCATAGATGTTGTATAAATGAAGTGTTGGACTTTACCTGAGAGTTGCAAAAATTAATGGTTTAGATATATTTATAATAAGCTGGTTTAAACTTTTTCAATTATAAGAAAAATTATGACCACTTATTTTAAAATAAAGATGAAGTCTCAACTTCCAATTTCCTTTCTCCTTAGTTCCTTCCAAAATAAAGTCTTAGACCCATGACATACATTTTTCTAATAAAGAACTCTCTCAGGACATTTTGTAGCCTGTGGTAAATATAATGGTAGAGGAAGACTTTGTTAACCAGGAGAGCTTTATTATCAGTATAAACCTCCCTAGTTGAATGTTTTCTTCTTGTTCTAAGTGAAAATACAAATGAGTACACATACTTAGTTTCCAATATTTTAAAGTGTAATGTTACTTTTAAAAAACATTTTGCATAAGGTTGTGTATGTATTGTGTATATACCCCAAGTTCAAGTTAATAGCTTTGATTTACATTTTAAAGGAAAGTGATGAGTAACACAAAAATTAGTAATATCCTTAGTTTTAACCATATGAGATGAGTAATGGCATTGGTGTTAAGTGCCATTTCGTACATTTCCCCTAGCCTCTCTGTATTGTACTAACCAACTCACAAATCATTGAGCTGCTCTTTAACAAAACTGAAAAAGAAAATGAAAAAGGAATGAATGAATGAAGGAAGGAAGGAAGGAAGGAAGGAAGGAAATCTTGACATTGTGTTAACTTTTTTTGTTGATCAAATCACAGGGAAACATGTACTGCAACTGAATTGAACCCATACCAGATTCTCAGCTTAAGTATTACTAATGTGTAGAATTACACAGCTAATATCAGATCATTCCCTGTATAGGTCCATATGCCATCTATATTATTGAATAAACTGTTGATCTATTAATCAGTCATTAATTGTGATTAAAAGTATAAAAAAACATTTTCAACTTTAATTGAAAACTGGTTGTGAAACATGTCTATTCAGAGAGGTAACAAAATTATATGTGAGCAATTAAAGAAAATTTGAAATGAAAAGTGAAGCATATTTTACAAGCAGCAACAATAATTTCTTATTTAAGGAAATGCAATAGTTTGAGATTCTGAATTTATTTTAGTAATCTTATATCTTCTTCTTCCACATGAATATACTATTTGCCAATTAGAAGATGCAAATATTTTTTAATGCTTTTAAGAATTTAGTGTAAAAATTGATTGACGCGAAGTATGTTTTACAAAGAAGTAACTTGGCCAATCATGCCTTTTATTTACCTAGGGTATTTTTCACAGTATCTGAAAGTTGAAGTTATTTCTGTCATAACTTTAAACAGCTAATCATAAATGTGTTAAAACCTATACTGTGTACTCTTGCTTGAATAACTTTTTGGCCTGAAAATCTGAAGTAAATTCAAACTGGCAGGTTTTAGAAGATTCAAGAGAAAAAAAATACTTTTAATACCAGGCTTTTGGATATCTTCAAGATTTTAGTGAAAAATAATAGAACTTACATCAGCACTGCCAAAATTTTGGAAGTTCACTTCAATAAAATATAACATCTAAAAAATTCCAGGTTTTCTGTTTGAGGTGATATAAACTTGAAGAAATATATGTTGAAGAAAGGGCAATGTTGTGAATGCAATTTTATCAGTAAATTGTAAAATGCAATTTTTGAGGTGCATTTATGTTTCCAATAAAAAATAAAAAACATAACTGTTGTTTTCTTTTCAGTCTTTACAAACATAAATTATACTGGATCTAGTAACTAAATTAATTGAGCATCATTTAGAGATATAGGTGGAAATTAATTGAGACATTCACTATAAGGTACATGGGATTCCCATATATCCCAATCCCTCCCATTCCCACACTTTCCCACATCAAGAACATCCTTCATTAGGGTGGAACATTTACTACAATTGATGAACACATATTTAAGCATGGCTACGAACTGTGGACTAAAGTTTACATTATAGTTTGCACTCTGTCCTGCACAATTCTGTAGGTTATAAAAAATATATAATGACCTGTATCTGTCATTGAAATGTCATTCAGTACAATTCCAATGTCCCAAAAATGCCCCCATATTGCCCATCTGTAGAAAAAGGACAAATATTTTGTTTAGCAGATTTGAAAGTTTTTTCCTATTTATGATCCATTGGCATAATATAGACCATTAAATTCAGTCCTGCATCCCAATGTATAAGCATAATGACATATTTGCACCAAGATTTCCTAATTCAATGTATAGATGTAAATCATCAGAACAAGTAATACCGTATGTGATTTCAAGTATTACATCATCATATTTAAGGACATATCTAACCAAATGTTAAGATCTAGTACCATGAATTATTCAAAAAAATTAAGCTTTGAGCTCTAGGCCTTTGATTCCAGCAATCAAGTGCACTAATTCCTCTCTAGGACCAATGATACTTTCTTGGCTTCCCTCCATAAGAATCTTTTCAGAGCCCTTTTTATATCTTTATTCCTGAGACTGTAGATGAAGGGATTCAGCATGGGTGTGACCACAGTGTACATCACCGAGGCTGTTGCACTTGAATGTGTGTTGTGTGACTCAGCTGGACTTAGGTAAACCCCTAGGCTTGTACAATAAAATAAGGAAACCACTGATAGGTGAGATCCATAGGTGGAAAATGCTTTATATTTCCCCCGAGTGGATGAGATTGCACCTATGGAGGAAATAATCTTAGAGTATGAGAAAAGGATTCCCACAAGGGGACCCTCAGCCAAGGCCACAACTGTGAAATATGTAACTATGTCATTGATGGAGGTGTCAGACAGGAAAGTTGGATCATATCATTAAGTACACAGAAAAAGTGTGGGATTTCTATGTGTGTACAAAAGACCAACCAGAACACCATTAAGCCTTGTACAAGGAATACAGGGCATACTTAATCAAGGTCCCCAAAACCTACAGGATACACAGCTGGGGGTACATGATGATCATGTAGTGCAATGCATGACAGATGTCTGTGTAGTGGTCATAGGCCACCACAGCCAGAAGGAAGTCATCCAACCCTAGAAAGAGCATGAAAAAGTACAATTGGGTGAGGCAGCCTTCATAGGTTATGACTCAGCTTTCTATCTGTATATTCACCAGCATCTTTGGAATGAGGCTGGAGGTGGAACATATGTCACAAAGTGACAGGTTGGAGAAGAAGAAGTACATGGGTATGGGGAGGTGGGAGTCTGAGATGATGGCCAGGATGATGAGCAGGTTCCTAGTGCAGTTGACCAGATACATGGACAGGAACAGACCAAAGAGGAGGGGCTGAACTTCGGGATCCTCAGAAAATCCCAGGAAATGAATCCCAAAATTTGTGTATTATACCATGATTCCATGTTGGTGATGTCAATACAAAGAATTAGAAAAAATAACATGACTAATTTTCAAACATTGGTCATCAATAAGCTATTTAATTCAAATTTTGCACTTAAGAAAGTATTTGTTTATGGAATTGATCCCCTTTAGTTGACCTCTAATGCCATCCTTGATTAGTAATTCAGGTTCCACGTACAGAATATTCCTCTAATAGTCATGTATTCTAAGATTTTTAAGATAAATCTATTCATTCATTTGAGGAATTTAAATTGAGTGTCAAATAGGTGCCAGACACTGCCTAGGGAATGGGCATAAAATGGGAAACAAGAGTGTCTGCAATCTAATCACACAGAAAGAATTCAAGCAAATAAATAATCATATATCAGAGGTGACAACAGCTAAAAGGGGAAAACACGAGTTAAAAAGGAGTGAATCAATAGTGTATGCTATGTTTTATTAGGAATTCCAAATGAAATCTGAAGATAAGATGACATTTGAAGAATTCCTCAAGGAAAAGAAGTTTGGATTCAAAAGGAAACCAGGGGAGTTGTGTATCCAGAAAAAGGAATTCCAAGGTCAAAGGCAGTAAGCACCAGGGTTGTTTCAGGATTCAAGTTTAAACAGGAAGCCTCTGTGGCAGTATGGTGAGGAAGAGAAATAGTGAACTGAGGTAATGACAGAGATGATGAAGGATGAGTTGGCCTCAATGATGTTGAAACTTCAAGATTCAGGGAGTTGCTTAGGTACATGTTTCACCTCTTGCACTTTATTAATTTGTTTACAAATCTATCCCACAAATATCCACTCTTATTTCTATTTACAGGTTGCATCTAGACTCTGAATCAGAGTACATTCCCACTGGAATTTATGAATAATTTACCTCGTCTCTGCAATAGCTAGTCCCTAACTTAAACACAAGCACACTTCCACACTGGAAGAAAAAAATATATAATTGACTCCTGCGGTGAGTTTCTACTGTGTTCTTCTCACCCTTAGCCTCACTGATATGGTGAGGAGTGATTAAAAT
>JAQZBX010063209.1:0-16735 GCA_029593785.1 Cabassous unicinctus | reverse complement strand
CTCTCAGAGTTACTCATGTAAAAGATGTTTGATGATCCCAGTTATCTTATATTTAAACTCTTTAGCTTGGCCAACAAAGATCTCTACCTTTTTTTATTTTCATACTTTTATCCCTTCAATTCCTCCATTCCTTGACTGTCCTACTTTTACCTCAAAGTGGTCTTCTTAGACTTTGACTGATATTTCCTACTTTCTCAACCTGACAAGCTTCTGATCATCCTTTGTGATGCAGACAAATTCTGATCTTCTATGTGATACATTTCATTAATTCTCTGAGGTGGAATTAATCTGTCTCTCCTTTCATGTCCCTGTAGGACTTTGTGCTAACCTGTACTACAGCAAGTATCACATTGCATGATTATTATTTTTCTAAATGCCCTTATTCTCAGTCCAATGATGCATATCTCAAGGGCCAGGACTTTATCTTATTGTGCATATCCTGTGTTAGAAATGTATTAAACTTCCATAAGGGTTCTCAAGTGAATTTATTGTGATAAAGTTTTAATGATGTGATGAAAGCATCTTAAATCTATATAAGAATAAATATTGAAATTTTGGGGGTGTTTGGAAGAAAGTTTAGATAAAAACAAAAACGACTGGAATTTAGAGTTTGATACTGTAAGAAATTTAAATGGATTCTTAAAATTTCAATATAATATAATATAATATAAATATACAGTAATAATAATATAGGCCTCTATGAAAGAGTTGGGGGTTTATACATATATATGTGTGTGTGTGTGTGTGTGTTTGTGTCCAACGGAGAAGAGTGACAGTCATATATATTACTTATACAATAAGAGGATTGAGCACCCACCTTTGTTTTAATTAGACGTCAACACAATAGGTGGAACCTATATTTTAACTTGAATAGTAGCTGCCTTGATAATGGAATTTGGGTCAGAATTACATTTAGTTCTCTTAAAATCTCTAATCTGTTAGGGAAGTGCAAACTTTTTTTTTTTTTTTTTTAAACTGTCAGTTGAATTTTATATAATTTTCATTTGGGGTCTGGTGATGATATCTGTACAGCAGCTTCATTTGTCAGTGTCATTCAGAAAGCCATCTTAAGCTCCCATCCTTCTTTGCAGGGAGAAACTGGAGTGATGGGACACAGGGGGAGCCTCCCATAGTGGGAAAAGACAAAGGGAGATGTTTCTAGCATTCACACAAAGCCAGGCTGCCTTACTGGAAAAGAGGAGAATTTATTCAGCAAATTTAAGTGTAAACTTGAAAACTGAACAGATAAAATCCATATAACAATGATCACCCACTATATTTTTAAATTATAAAGGGTAAATGTAGCCAAAAGATGCAATTTAGTTTCATCTTTATTCCCAAAAAGTTGACAATAGATTGCTAGAGAGAAGATGAAAGGAGAGTTTTCTGGAATTCACACCTCCCTTGCTGACTACTAGTTGAAAAAATATAGCTAAGAAATGTTCTCATTCGATTTTCTATGTTTGATAACAGAAATTTGCATGTGATGTAATATAAAGGTGGTTGCAAAGTAGTTAAGATATACAGTAAACAAACAAAACACCCTTTAATCTCCATAACAATACCTACTAACCTGTTTTTTCAGATACTTAAACAAAGATCACATGTATAACAAGCTTTGCTTGAAAAATCCATAAAACTCACTTTGTTTTTACTGTTAGTTATATCTTTAACACATATCAGTACTATTACCAGAACTTTAAAAAAGTTTTTTTTTTAAAAAATAGCTTTCAGTAAGAAATATAAATAATAAAATGTATTATCCAGAGAGACAAAATATTGGCATTTGAAAGACTTTTTTACTCACTTTTTTTTATTGGCTTTTGTCAGAGATAAAGTAAACTTAATGAGGCCTAATGGGATATAAGGTTGCTTAAATTGACTAGAATTTTCTTTGCTTTCTATTTTCACCCTCTCCTGGACTTTGGAATCAAGTAGGAAATTAGAAAATTATGTATGTTACTTTTGTTTATCATCCTATTTACAGTATCACACCTGACTTAATTTAGAGTAGATAATCTTTCTAGTTACCTTTCCTCAGAGAATAAACATCTGCTCAAATGCATTTCAGCATTTTAATTGTGTTAATGGGAATAGTTCAAATATATATTACAAAGCTCAGCATATTCAATTTTAGAGAAATGAGGATGAGTGATTGTTGACTCTAATGGATATTTTCCCAATTTAAGAAGAGTGGATTGGATTTTTCTTCTTTGTAATATTTTACTTCATTTTATATGATACTCTAAGAAAGGCAAAGTATATTTTTCCTCCTGGTTTGAGTATTAAAAGTACAATGGTTTTTATTATTAAGACTATAAATGGTGTTATCATTGTTATTGATGTTATTAATAAGACCATGTTAAAGTTTATATGGTGTTTTACAGTTCATAAAGCATTTTCATATATTTTAATTCTTTGGGTCCTAATAGCTACCATCACGCACCAAAATACATGAAGAAAACAGTTGGGAAAATCACAAAAGCAGGATATGGAATTTGGAATGTATGGCACTTTAGAAACATGTGCCCTTAGACCATGTACTTAACATTTCTGAACCTTGACTTTCTTATCCATGAAATGGGAATCCGAATACCTACCTTATGGAACTGTTGGAAAGATAAAATGAGGAAATGTTTGTAAAGCCCTGAGACAGTGTAGATGCTCAATATACACCATTCCATTTCCATTTTAAACTTAGTAACTACAGAAAGCAGACTTCAATGAAAATATTAAGGGGAGAGGGGTTGATTTAGCCCTCACTTAATGTCAATTAACCCCCACACCAAGCCACCCGAAACAAACATGCGATCTATGAAAACAGAGAATGCTTGTCTAGCACAGCTACATTCAAGACAAGTCCTGTCTTTTCTCCTTTCCCCTTCCTCTGCCAACAAGATGACAATGTTTGAACCAGGGCCAGTACTAGGACAAAGGGAATGAGGTGCTTGCTTTGGGCACAAAATTTAAGTGAATGCCTACAAAGCTCAGTAATAAAAATAAATCTTTTAATTCAGTATTAAAAATAATAATGCAAACAAGTCCATGATGAACACACTTTAAAAAGTTTAAATCAAGGGAGAATACAGCCCTACACTTGGAACACTCACCTCTCTCACCATCCCCTATCTCCATCACAACATTCAACTCAAGGACTAGAGCATGGGCAATTACTTACTTTTACCTATGTGCTTCTCCCTTATCCCATCCTACTCTGTCCCCCAACCCAGGACAGTAAACATATGAATTTATCAGGCCCTTTTTAAAATCAGAAATATATGCCTAAACTTACTTACATGCTTACTTTATTTATTTGTTTTTTTTTTGTTTATTGCTTTAGCGTAGCTGTTAAAATTGTGCATTTTGGAGGTCTACAGCCTGGATTTGAGTTCTGTCTCTACTACTTATTGGCTGTCTGACCTTGGGCAAGTTACTTAAATTATCTGAGTCTCCCTTTCCTAATCTCTAAAATGAGGCTAATTAGAGCATTCTACCATAGGACTTGTTGAAAAGAAGTGAAAATATTTAGAGCATTTAGTTTGGTACCTATAATGCTTTGTGTTTGTCTTTATATTTAAACTTTATTAAAAGCATCTTTGGGACTCACTTTTTTTTTTTTCACACAACGTCATATCCCTAAAATTTGTCTTTATCGTTTTAGGTAGCAGTAGTTCCTTTGTCTGCGCTACTGTTTAAGCAGTTTGTTTATCCATCCTTCTTCCGAAGGGCATCTGAACTGCTTGTAGGTGTTTTGTTTGTATGTTTGTTATTTTGAGCAGTGCTGCCCTGAACATTTTTGCTCCATGTTTCCTTGTGCGAATGCCTCTGAATTTTTCATGCCGTAAATGGCTACCTCAAGGTTTTACTCTGCCATGTGTTGAAATCCAAATATATACCCAGGGTTTAAATACCTTTCTCTGTTTTTTCTCACTAAGCTGGTGATAAGCTTTAGCCAGAGCATCCTGTCACTGCTTACCATGACACAAAAGTGGCCATACTGGCCCTGCCTGAATCCATTCCTGTGAGTCTCTCTGTGTGGTTGTTCAAATGGCCTGGTCTGTACTGAGCTGATAGCCTTTTCCTTTCTGGTCCCTTACTGTTTGTTTTAAAATCTTTGTACTCTGAATCTTTACCTATTCACCCCAGAGCTGCTGTCTATCTGAGGCCCCAGAGTCACTTTGCTCAGCCAGGAGAAATATTCTTTTACTCTGGTGCCCGGGTTCGTGTTTTTTTGTTTGTTTGTTTGTTTTTTTAATTTTATTGAAGAATGCCATTCATACATGAACATACATGTCTAGTAATAGTTGTGAACTTATAAAACAAACATGCATAACATCATACAGGGCTCCCACACATTAACCCACCACTAACAGCCTGCACTGCTGCGAGACACCTGCCACAAACTGGGAAAGAACATCGTCAAAATCCCACTACTAACCACAGTCCATATCTTACATTTGGTGCGTTTTTCCCCCAACCCACCCTATTATTATTTTTTTAAATGTAGTTTTATTACAGAAGTTGTGAACTTACAAAACAATCATGCACATGTGTAGAATTCGTGCCTGGGTTCGTTTTGGTAATCATGTTTGAAGGGAGTTTGTTTCCCCTTTGACAGAAGAATCTTTAGATTTTGGACATAATTTGTCATAGTTTGTCTTAGTTTCGATTTCTCTGAAAGTCAAGCCAGAGACAAGAACTAGGGAGCAAGTAGTTCATTTGGTAGCAGATCACAGGAAACCCAAGTGGGGGAGCAGGGAAAGTGAGGAAAAGAGGGAAAGCCAAGGATGACTATGTTACCAAGTTAGCTCTTGCTGTGGAAAATGGTTGCTCGATCCCATTGAGACCTCTGAGGAATGCTCTGCCTAGGCTGAGTGAGTCCCCATGACTTTGGAGAAAGTCCTGAGGCAGAAAAGTTGAGATACAGTGTGCACTTGACCTGGGAGGCCTTTCGTGTGTCTGGGGCCTGTCCTGGTCAAGTCCAAGTTAGGGTAACACAATGCTTTGCAGGGCCCCAATGGCATGTACTCCATAGTTTAACCTGGATCTCCCAATTATGGAGTGCCGTGATTTTCTTTGACAACATGCCTTAAGAAGGTAAGGTACAGCTCAGGTCCGTTGCTGTTTAATCTTTCATACCTACTATCATGTGGCTTAGAGTTGTTGTATTTTTATTTTTCAGGTATTCTTTTGGTATCCAAAAGCCCGTAGCCAGTTTTCTTGGTCATAAATTATAATTAAATCATGCGCGTTTACTTCACTTTAAATTCACAGGTTGATGTTATGCACATAGCAAGCACTCAATAAATACTTCTTAAAGGAATTATTTTTAAAATGACTTTCTAAATTATGTAGTCAAGCATTAAGTGTAATAGAGCCCTTCAGCAGGAAAATGGTTTGTTCAAAGTTGCAGGTGACCGACAATGGATAGATAAAGCTAGAAGCTTCAAGGAAAATGTTACCAGAGGTTACTTTTAAACTAGGGGAACGATCATTTTTCATGATAAACCACTGCCACCCCACATCTACCAAAGCCTCTGGTCTTTTCTGATTATTAAACTCCTATTTTTTCAGTATAAAAAACACTGCAAGCTGAGAGGGGAACATTTTCCAGAGAAAACAGCCACTTTCCTTTTGGTTACTGGTTGTTATATTTACTTTTCAATCATTTAAACATATATTGGGCTTTTAAAATATTTTTATTACAGAATAGTTATAATGTATATAGTTTAAATGATAGAAATATTTGTAATATATATAGTTGAACTCAATGGTTCTTCACCAGGGAGTGGGTCCATGGAAAGATTTCAGGGGGTCCGTGAGCTTGAATTCAAAATTCAAAAAAACATTATTCTTATGGGGGCAAGTTGGTGCGGGTGTGATAGATTTATTAAATAATACACAGTATAGTGTGGACTTAGTAAGGGGTCTGTGGTTATCACCTGACTTGCAAAGGGTTCCGTGGAACAAAAAAGATTAAGAACCCCTGGTTTAAATGATAATAGAAAATAAGTGTTGGATCTATTTTACAGAACATCACAAGTAAGTTGAAACTACCCCAATTCCATCATTTCCCCCACTACCAGCAGAGATAACCACTATTGTGAATCTTGCTTTGTTTTATAGTCTTGCCACATATGTAGGAATCCCTAAATAACAAATTGTTCTGTTCTGCATGCTTTTGAACTTCATATAATTGGAATCATATTGCATCTATTCTTCTGTGACTATTTTTTCCAGTCGTCATTATGTTGCTGAGATTCATCCATGTCCGTGCGTGAAGCTGTAGTTCATTCATTTTCACTGTCATATTCCATCATAGGAATAAACCACAATTTATTTATACATTCTACTGGTGATGGATGTTTGGATTGTTTTATTTTTTTGTTCGTATTATAGACAGTGCTCCTTGGCATACACTTGGAAATGGGGTTGTTGGGTTTATGTATGTGCCCATCCTGGACCTTCTCGCTCTCAGATATACTCCTTACCGCCTTGGCTTTGCTCTCCTGGGTACCTCAGGGAGACTGACACAACCATTTACATTCCCATCAATTTAATAAAAAATTCTGCTTGCTCCAAATTCTCTCCAACATTTGACATTGTCATATTTTAAATTTTTGGTTACTCTTTTGGGTATAAAAGCTTTCTCACTGTAGTTTTAATTAATTTGCATTGCACTGATTAAAACTGAAGCTGAGCTTTTTTTCATGGTTTTGTTGGCAAATTTTAAATGCGAAGAATTAATTGGCCAATATAAAATACAGCTTTCTTTTCAAAAAACTCAGTTTTAAATTTACTTTACTTTTAAACTGCACTTTGGTTTAGTATAGTACAACATTTATTGCAGGTTTTTTCCATTTCATTTAACAGATACAAATTATATACTTCTATGAACCAGGCACAGTTCTACGCCAAACGAGAAATATGGACATTTTATAGTTAGGGTAACTTTGGAGCACGGCATTCTGAAAGTGGATTAGTTTTAAGACATAATTTAACATGTTTATACCCCCACCCCAGTTTTATCCATCATTCATAAGATGAATTGCTGCTGTGTCATTAAGAACATAATGTGGAATTGTTTACAAGATTGAGTGACAAAGTTAATTCATTTGCACACACCATAGAGGACTTTCAGTATAAATAGAGGACTTTGGTATCAAAGGTTGTAGAACACTCTAGACTGTAGACAGTTGCAGAGTGTATCATGCCTTGAGAAGTACCATCGAATAACACAAATACAAGACACTTTTAAGATGTGAAGAATTCCTAAATTGTCCCAGCTTAAAATATTGAAATGCTGAGGCTGGCTTTTCCTTCATAATCTGTTAGCAAAGAATGCAGATGGGACTCAAGATTAGCTCTGTGTGGACGTGGAAGTATCTGTTCCCTTGGATGCTGGTTGCATGGATGTCAATGTTAATGCTGATTATTCAGAGTAACTAATATCATGGCTTTGTGGAAAGGAAGAAATCACTCCCGCAGAGAAGGCAACCTCGTGTTTTATTTTACTAGTAAATGTTCAGAGTTCTATTTTAAAAAATTGTCAAAAGATAATGTGAACCTTTCTAAAACAAAACACCCACATTCTTGTGTGACTTTTGCAATCAGAACATCCACAGCCACATCTTCACATCATACTCCTAACCCTGAGTAATCAAGAAATGATTATGTTAAATATATTGTGCTCAAGAAGACAGGAAGTTGTCCTACATAAAATATTTTCCTCTCAACCTTTGATCCAGAAGGTAAATTGTTCTGTCGTTCAAAGGACTAACTCTCAGCTATTTGGAAAACCTGTTTATACAGAATGACACTTGTCCTGTGTGTATTTTGAGTTTTACCATGGTGTTTATGCAGGTTTCTATATGTAACACACAAAGTAAAAAGTGTGTGTGTGTGTGTATGCGCATGCAATTTTCTGATCTGTTAAATTATTGTGTAATTTTATTTTAAGACAGATATGTCAATGGCAATTTTAGAAACAGATTATGTTCTGATGAATATTCCATGTGGATGTGTTTCTATCTCTGCACAAAGAACAAGACTAACCTACAGGTCAGATTCATGGGTGTACAGTTGGGTATCGTGAACCAAAATTCCAAATGAAAGAAAGAAATGGGGTGGAGGTCAGGATTGCAGTAGTGAGAGAGGGAAGGAAAACAAAATGCTTGCAGAGATCAGTAAACAGACCTGTTGATTAGTTAAAAATTGTAAAAATGTATTGAAATATTTTGTTATTTTCCAGTTTCTCACCTTTTTCTTTACTATCATTAAACAAGCGACCAAGCTTTGTGAGCTACAACTACTTGGCCAAGCTTTACTACTTATTGAATTCAATTTCTTACTGGATATATGTGTTGCTTGACTTTTTGTATAAATAGCATACATGTTGTGGTCATATTTTACAGAAACTATACCAATTAAACATGTTGCAGGGTAAAATGGCAAAAAACTTGAATAAGTGGTTTTTTTTTAAAAGCTATTTGTAAGATTGGTAGGAAACACCTGTTTTCCTACAACAACTTGACTCTGTTGTTATATTGTGAAATACTAATCATTATCTTCATGGAAATGATATCTAAATTGTCAGCTTATCCCTGGAATAGACCGTGCATTATCCTTTTTGTGGTTTCTCTGATATATACTATGTGATTGAGTGAATTAATTAATGGCATGGAAAAAGTACCGGCCCAGGATATAAAACATAGACATTTAAACTACATTGAATTCCCTGAAGCTTGACAAGAATGTTGATTTTTCAGTAGAGTTTCTTGTAAGAAGTTCCTATAGCAGTAAACTAATCTTTATAAAAGATAAATACTATTTACAAAAAACATCAATTTTTAATGTTATTGTTATATAGAGTACTCCTTTTCTGTACATATAGGCAAGACTACACAATCCTTTTTAGAAAAGGTCATAAACCCATTTTGAATAGAAACAGAACAGTTAGAATGTTACCTGGGTCACCTTAAATGAACTAATCAGACTCCTAATCAAAATAAGGTTTCATATGTAATCCATCCATTAATCTAATGAGATGCAAAAATGTGTGTAAGCAAAAATTTCCTGAGCACTTCTTTCACTCATGTGAAAAATATCAACCCCCTGATGCATTGTGTAGTCAATTCACACTCCATGCCAATATAGCCTAAATTCACAAATGTGGTCGAACTAGCATAGAGTCACATGATTGGCATGACAGCATTTTCAAAATATCAGCTATCTTGAGAATTTTATTCGTGTGACTCTGGAGGATTCTTTGCGGTATTTGAGCTCTTACTCTCCGAGATTCAGATGTCAAAGTATTTTTAGAATGGGTCCTAAGGTATCATTATTTTATAATTATAATCTTGTTGATTGACAGCACATGTTGCGTTTGATAAAAATATTGCCGCATTGAAGTGATCCTGGCTAGTGCTGGAGATAGACTGCTTAGATCGAACCTCTCAGGAGGGGAAAGGAATAACTTAAAGTGTTTTTGAATTCAGCAGCCTAAAAATACAGGCTCTCACATAAAATACTAAAAGGTTGTTTTAGCCCCCAGACTTTTAGCAATTCTATTTTATGTTCCAAAACTTTAGAAATTTGATTACTGACAGGTTAAAATCTTTTGTGCAAAAAGTATATTAAAAAATCATCCTGGTGTTGTTTATTGAAATTGTGAATATGGTATTTTTAAAAGTAGATAAAAATTAGAGAGGCTGCAAGCCATGGGATGGTTGATAGTTCCCGTGGCAGAGAGCATATGTAGCTATGCTCAGCTACATGGTAGAACAGGAGATTAAAATATGGAAAATTGCAATACCATTTGATGGTAATATTAATACCATTAAGTCAGAGCAAGCATGTAATATATTATAACTTAATAAAAAAAGTTATACTCTAACAGTATAAAGCTCTAGTATTGATTAAAAGCTCCATTTTAAAATATTGTCATGTTTGGTCTTGCAAAGTATTGTAGGTGATTCATGGCTATAGGGCTTTTTTACTTCTCTCAGAAAGTTTACATCAGGTTAAATATCCAATTCAATGAGGCAGAGTAGACTTTGGGCCAAGCAAGGCAGAAGAGATGTGAAGAGGTGTATAATGTATAGATATGTGAGCTATCTCCCCAAGGGGGGTCTGAGTTTATGCCTAACAGTATTTCCAACTGAGACGAATGAATGAGGTGGTGTTGGTCATTCCTTTAGTTTCAATGTTTTATGAAATTTAGGTTCATCTTTCTAAAGACGATAAGAAAATTCAAATTAAGCTACACGGTGTTGCAAGTTTCAGATATCTGAGATGTGTGTGTTAATAAGTATTCAAAAATATTTTGTCATTTAAATATTGTTATGTTAATTTTTATGTAATTGGATTCTTCTCAAATGTTTGACAACTTCTTTCTTTACTAGCCTAAACATTCCTTTTGTGATCTTAAGCAATTCCTTTAGAGTTAACTATCGCTGTCTGAATTGTCACTCATGTGTGCAATCCAAATTATAACAAGCTTTACCAGAATTATGACAACTTTGAAGGAGGAAAGTTACAGAAAAATTTGATCAGTTCTTCCCTGTTAATGATTAATTGCAATAAACAACTGGATTTCTCATTTCCTCATAGAGCTGTAAGTGAAGAATGTACAGTATTTAGTACAATCTATAGTGGGAAGCAAAGGGGAGGAGATTAAGAGAAAAGGAGAAGACTTAATTAGGAAATTCTTGTTAGTCAAGATTTGACACCATAGCAAGATTAACTTTTTTCAGAAAATCACACAACAAATTTCACGTGAATCTTCGCATTGGCAAAGCAGTTGTATGAATTCCAATACAGTTTTTCTAATTAAAATCTAAAGTGAAGCATTTTGAAGTGGCTTTAGAAATAAGAATTTACTCAAGTTGTTTCACAACATGAAATGAATATCACAGTTGAAAAATTATTCCAGTAATGCTAACATTAAATGAAACTTGCATTATAGGGCCCGCTAATACTCAGTAGGGTATTTTCCTCACGAATTTCAACAAGAATGTTGTTATACTGAAGTTTAGAGGACATCACTGTCTTGGAGTAAGTGATTGTTTTAATCTTCCTGAAAATCAGTGCTTCAGTTTTATTTACATATATGTAAGATAAACAAAAACTATATCCTATACATATCAGGCCATATCAGATCATGTATTTATTATGATCTTATTATTTCTATAGAATCCATTTTGATTGACAGATTGATTTGGTCTAACCTCATATGGCGCCCCCCTCAACCTCTGCCCTTCTATATGCCAACATCATCTCCTTTCTGGATCACTGAAATAACATCCTAGCTGATCTCCCTCATCTACTCTTACCTGCTTGTATCCATCCTAAACTCAGCATTCAGAGAGACCTTTTAAAAAGGTCAATGAAATCATCTCATCCCTTCATTAAAACTCTTCTCAGTCTACCAAGAGTAAATTCCAAACCCTTTCCCATGACCTATATAATTGGACCTTTCCTCTCCAATGTCAACTCAGCTTTGCTCTCATAGCTTCAGGCAAGCTAGCTCTTTTTAGCTCTTGAATGTGTTAAGCTTTTGACTCTTTCAGTGTCTACCTATTTGCTGTTCTTTCTGCCTAGAACACTCTTTCCCCCTGCTTCTGTTTACTGAGCATTCATTAATGTGTTCATTTCTTCCTTCATTTGTTCTTATAACTCAGTGGATTTCCAACTGTGCGTGATTTTGTCTCCTAGGAGACATTTGGCAATGTCGGAGACATTTTTAATTGTCACAGCTGGGGTGGGGTGGTTGCTAGTGGCATCTAGTGGGCAGAGGCCAGGGATGCTGGTAAACATGCTAAAAATGCACAGGACAGCCCTCCCCACCCCCCATCCCCCCAATCTGGCCCAAAATGTCAAGAGTGGCAAAATTGAAAATCCCTGCAATAATTCAACACCTCTTCTACAAAGGAGGTGATATGGTAGTGAACCAAGTGTACATGCCCTAGACTTTCATAAGATAATAAACCAGGGAGGGGGAAATATATTAAATTAGCTGGTTAACAAGCAACTAATTATATACTTTCAAATCATATGGAATGCTCCCAAGGAAGGGGGGATAAGAGAGTGGCCAGTAAAACCTACTTTGGAGCAGATAGTGTCAGAGGATGTGGTATTTATGTTAAGACCAGAATGACAGCAAGCCCAGAGTCATCTTGTCCACATAGTAGACGTTGATTGAATGTAAGCAGTAAAAAAAAAAATGCATTTTCTTAACCACGTCTTCTGATTGTAATTGGGAATGCTTCCAATTATTTTTTTAGAAACTTTTCATCAAAGATCCATTGCCAAGGGGAATACTGTAGCATTTCTCTCTTGGTAGCAATTAAATCCTCACAAAGTAGGTGGAATCCCCAAACTTATGAGCTGCCTCCTCATTTCTGTGAAATTATCTGAAAATATATATAGGTTTTCCAATTTGACTGGAAAACAAAATATTGCTGTATCCGTAATCAGTAACAGAATTTGCCATTCTCTAGCAAAGATAACATAGAATATGATAATAGTTTTTATACATTCATTTAAAGCAATTTTAGATGAGATTGTTTCTCTGTGGATCGTCCCATGGTCGAGGAGCATTTTCAGCAACAAATAAGTACATAAATAACAACATAAACACAATGCAATTTTAGACCTAGAAAAATGTGGAATCTCTTTTTCTTTTTCTTACTTTTTGAACAATGTGACAAGCAACATACGATGCCGAATCATTTGAATTGTATGCCTTTAATAAACTATTAAAAGGATATCTTTAATACAGCTACTACTTAAATGCTAGTGTCTGTCACATTGGTGTTTATAGTCTGATCCTGTCCTCTATGCCAAACCTTCTGGGTATTACAATTTGAATATCTCACAGGTCCCCGCCTGCACGTGCTCAAAAACTAAACTTACTATCATCTCTGCCTCACCTTTTTTTGTAATTTTTCTCTCGATGAAGACTATTTCTAAATATTTAGCGGGCCAAATACAAAATCATGACTCGAAGGAAATATGAGTCATGACTTGAAGGAAGTATGAGGTCTGTTTTTTTCTGTTTCTTGATCTGAATGCGATTGTGAAAATTCCTTAAGCTGTGCAATTATGACTTGTACAATTTTCTGTATGTATGTCCTATTTCAATGAAAAGATCACATAGGAACTGTCGAAGCCAAGCTTCACCTTTCCCTCTCGCTGGTCCACTGCATCTAATGAAACAGCAAAATTCCCTAACAGCTGTTATTTGTTGAGTACTTGCTATATCTTTGATATTGTGCTCAGTTATTTATATCCTTACTTGTTTTGACGCTTGAAAATTCCTATGGTGCAGGCATTCTTATTATTTCTACTTTACATATGAGGAAACTGAAACTTAGACAAGTTAAATAACTTGTATAAGATCACACATCAACAAAGTGGCAGAAGTAGAAACTGAATCTGAGCCGATATTTGTAATCACCATGATATCCTGCCTCTCATGTGTTCCATCTCCATAAAAGCTGTGATTGTTCCCACTCTTACACATCATTACTACCTGGCTTTAGGTAAGGGCTTCAGATCTTCTTTCCTATATTATAATGATGATATCTTAATAAATCACTTGTCCTTTAATCTACCCCCCCCCCATTCAGTGTAAACACTGCCAGGGTTAGTGATCATGTAGTTTACTTAAAATCTGTTAATGCAGCGGTCCGCAACCTTGGCCACATATTAAAATCACCAGGCTCCACCCAAGATGAATTAAATCAGAATCTCTGGGGATGGGGACCAGGGATTGAGCATTTTTTAAAAGCTCCCTGGATGACTGTAATGTGCAGCCAGGCTTGGAAACCATTGCTTTAATGTCTCCCTACAGCTTTTATGAGAAAATTAAACTCCTTCCATTGTACAAAAGGCCCTTCATAATCTGGTCCTCTCTCTCTCTCTCTCCCCTCTCCTCTACTATAACTCCCTTTCCCCCCACTTTCTTTCCCCGACTCCCCACACCCACCTACATACACTTCATTCAAATTATACAAAAGTCTTGGTTTTCCCCATGGGCCATGCTTTTTTATACCATGTCTTCATACATACCAGTCTTTCTCCCTGATTGCTCTTCTCTTGGTTCTCAGTTTAATTGAATTCTTCTGTATCTTTCCAACAACAGGTCTGACATCACCTTCTTGAGGACATTGCTTTAATTTCTAAGTTCTTTTGTTTAGTAACTTATCTATTCATTCTTGATTTATTTTATGAGTTATTACATACAAATGGTAAAGAATTCATCAAGTATAAATTGAATATATATTAATAAGTCTCATTAATACTCTGGTCTCCCAATTCAGTTTCTCAGATGCAATCACTATTTCTAGATTGTTAATGCATCATTCCACAAATATGTTATGCTTATACAAGTATATGTATGTATGTATCTGTGTGTATACACTTTTGTGCGCATGATAACATACTATCTATAATTTTCTGCTCCTTGCTTTTTTCACTTGACAACATAGTTTATCATTTCTTTTATCTACATAGGGAACTTGATCAGTCTGTTTAATATCTTCATAGTTTTCTGTAATATGGATATACAGTAATTTATTCAACTAGATCCCAACATAAGAATATGTTATTTCTTATTTTTGCTATTACAAAGAATATTTTAGTACAAAGAATACTACAGTACAGAAAACACGTATTTCTTTGCATTAGTAACTTCCTAGAAGTGGACTAGGTATGTCAGAGGTTATTGTATATTTTTAAACGCTTAGATAGAGCTATATTTCTCTCAAAACCATCATGCCCATGTATTTGATTTAGGAATTCTTAACTCACACAGTTCTCTGGGTAGATCGCTATAGTAGAAATAATCATTTTAGACTGCCAGTATTTCATTCATTCATTCATTCATTTGCTCTGACTCCTCATCTATTTAACAACTATTTAATAAGAATTACTATATAAAAAGTAATTATATGAACAGTGCTTCATATCAAACAACATATTGTCTGGAGGATTAGAGAAAGTAAACAGGCAGGGTCAATACCAGTACTAGCACTAATGTCAAGCTAGAAAACAGTTAATCCTATCATGGAGTATTGGGATGGTACCTGTAGGTAGCGTTTTCTACAGTAATGAGAGTTAGTCAAGGGATGGTGTGCTAGGAAATCTTCAAAGCTCAGGGAGGAGAGAGGGCACTGTGGAATTTGATATGTATGTGAGAGTGTGCCATAGGATTATAAAGTATGTGGTTTTACTGTGGAGTTGGATGATGGTGGTTCATGTGGGAATAGAAAGAAGAGATTAGGGAGGGTCTTATAAGCCTTGTTAAGGAGCTGGAATTTTATGATACAGCCAGCAGGAGCATATGGCAGACAGTACATAAAACCAGGTTTTGAAATAGTCACTCATAATATTTAACACATGACTATGTGGAATATGGATTTTTGATGAATATTATTTCAAAGTTAAAAAATGTCTCATCAGGCAATTTCAAAAGCAAGATTAAAATTTGTGTTTCTAAACAGTGGCTATACTAGAAAATTGTATGTAAATAATATCTTTTGAGAGTTCTAAATGGCAAATTGCCTGGCAGAGTTTTTAATTCAAGAAGGGATAATTTTAAAGATAATTTTTTTCACAATTCAATGCAGATATGTTCAAAGTGACAACATTTTTAAAGATGAAAAAGAACCTCCCCAAAGTATACATTAGCTCACCTTTAAATTTTTTTTCCTTTAAGATATAATTGCAGCAATAAGAGATTATGTTCTAACATTGATATGAATGTTAAACAGTATAAATGCTATTTATCACAGATTTGGAATATGCATTTTCTATTAATTTAGAAAATTAAATATTAATTTAGCTTATTGCTGGCTTAACTATATTGAAATATATTGTAAGAGTTTATTTTTCATAAATAATTAAAAGCCACTATTTGGCTTTTTTCAAAATATGCCACTGACTACTTTATATTTTACATATCTTTATATAGCAAACATATTTTCAACTTTTGCTCTTTTTGGATGAAGAATTAGAGAAATAATTAGCAGAATTGATGTGGCTCAAGCAGTTGAGCACCCGTTTCCCACATAGGAGGTACCAGGTTTGGTTCCTGGTGCCTCCTAAAGACAAAAAGAAGCAACAAGCAAACAAATGAAAAAAACCAACTCAGGGGAACTGTTTTGGCTTAGTGGTTGAGCGCCGGCTTCCCACTTACGAGGTCCCTGGGATCAATCCCTGGTCCCCGTACCTCATATAAACAAATTAATTAATTAATATTTTAAAATAAAATGTCATTTACAATTTTGACAATGCTTTACAATTTTAATAAAATATTTTCACATTGGGTTTGTCTGGACTTTATTTTTTGTGTGACATTTTGGCCTGGCAATGTGGCTTCATTCAAAAGAATGCAGATGAAAATTTTCATTATTTCATTCATCCTATATGCATAAATAAAATGTATATATGCAAGGCATATAGAACAGTAACAAAATAACTGCCCTGTGTGATCACTTACTGTAAGGAATAGAATATTTTCAATACTCTGGATGGCCCCCTCCTGTGCAATGCTTACCAAATGCATTCCAAGTGCGACCATTCCCTCCCATTCTTAATTTCTCTATTTATTGTTCCTGTTATTGCCTCACTAGTTTTCCCAGATGTGTAAGTATTTTCAGTGTATATATTTTTTTTATCTATTTTGCATCTAACTGTTCTTATTTATGCAAGTGGGGGAGTTAAGACATTT
>JAQZBX010063208.1:0-16725 GCA_029593785.1 Cabassous unicinctus | reverse complement strand
TTCCAATAAATACCTGCATCCAAGTGCTTGCTTTGAACTCTTCTTTTGGGGCAACCCAAACTTAGACACTCTCTCCTTTAATTGTATTGAAAACATAATTGTAAACCCCATATTGCAAAAAGAATTTGTTACCTGATAGTTAAAGTCATCCACTGTCACTCTAGAGAAACATTATTTCAAATTATTCATTTAATTCCCCAAATATAAGTTTATATATCTGAGCAATGTGTCATATTAAGGGTTAGACTAGGTGAAAGGTGTGTTTTACACTTGAAATGGGACAAAAGTAATTCTGAAGGAAGATGTGTGAGATAAGAAACATTTGAAGCTTCAACCACAGGTGTGTTCTTAGGCAGATCAGCATTAAGAAACTATGCACATACAAGTTGAGGCTCTGGAAATTGAACAACTCATTCTCTGTACCTCTTGGAAAATCTTCATATAGTCCTAGGTATATATTAAACCCACACAGAATTCATTGAAATTCATATTCCTTTAATGTTTATTGAGTGATCTCTATAAGCTAGGGATTGTTTTAGTAACTTTTATACATGTTATCTCATTAAATATCATCCCAATTATTCTTTGGGGTAAGAATTACTATTCCTATTTTGCAGTTGAAACTAAGTGACATGTGTAATTCATACATTTGATTAATGGAAGATTCGAATTTGTATCCAGATCTTCTGATTTAAAGTCCAATACCCTTTCAAGAGTACCACAATAAGGTTGAAAATGAATTTAGCTAGAAGTTAAATCTAAATACAGGCCTTTCTCCTCCCTACCAGAAAGTGTACATTTCTAGTAGTCTTCTGACTGAAGTTTTCCTTAAGATTCATCACCCCACCCACAAACCTGGGCAAAATTAAATTCTTCTTCCTTTGTGCTCCTATGGCACTATGTACATATATTGATTAGAACATTTTAAATTTTCTGGTAATTATTTTCTTACCTGCCTGTCTTTCACACTAGCTGCTATTTGAGAAAAGGGGTTGCTATGCCAACACAGTGTCTAATATGGGGTTGCTCTTCATGAGTATTTATTGAATGAATGTACAAAGGAATAAAAGTGAAAGGGTGATTATTTTACCCACACCATCTTTTTTTTTTTTTCCCCTAAAATCACTTATTTACTCTAATAGTTTTCCTGTGTATTTTTTTGTATTTTATATGTACATAATCATCTGAAAATAATGGTGTTTTTTTCCTCTCTAACCCTTAATCACTATATTCCTTTTTCTTTGTTTTTTAATTGTGGGTAAAAATCAAAATTTTCACAATACAAACCAATATTTGTAAAATGATATATAAATATATTTGCATATATGTGCATTTGCTTACATAAATGTTATTTTTATATATATATATATATTTAAAAGATGCTTAGATTACATAAATGTTACACAAAAATTACAGGGATTCCCATGTTCCCCACCCCCCACACCTCCCATAACATCCCACATAAACATCTCTCATCAGTGTGGCACATCACCTGCAATGGATATACACATCCTGGGGCTTTGCCACTAAGCATGGACCATAGTTCACATTGTAGACCACACTCTCTCCCACACAGTTCTGCATGGTATATGCTGATGTAAAATGGCCTATATCTGTCGTTGTAGTGTCACTCAGGATAATTCCCAAGTCCTGAAAAAGCCCCTGTATTACAACTGCTTTTCCCTTTCCTGCCCTGAAAGTGTCTAATGGTCACTGGCTCCACTTCACTGTTATAATTTCTTCCATTGCTTGAATCACAATATGTCTACAACAGAATACCATTAAGTTCACTCTAGTCCATAGCTCTTCCCCCAATCCTGAGGAGTCTGGGATGGTGATGTACACTCCACCTCCAAGTGAGGGGGGCCTTATATTCCATGGATACAGTGGATGGGATTATCCTGCCTGCAGCTGCAGCCTCTCTCCATTCCCTGGGATGGCCCTGTCCACCATCATCTCCCTACCAGGTGACCTGGGCAAGTCCATTGAGCTGCAGAGCAGGAGCTGCAGCTCCACCAAGACTACAGGCACAGCTGGCACATGGGCAGGCCAGAGGCTCCAGTCTCTGGAAGCACACCCACAAACTCCAGCATCACACACAGATTTGAATAGAAGGGACTGATGGACCATGTGCAGGGAGGACTTATTTGAGTCCAACTCTGTCACTCTCAGGAGCACAGATTCCAAAGTAGAGCCCACTGACAAGACATCAATCTCTGGAGCTATCCCCCTTTATATAGGACCTGGGTGTCTCCAGAGCCCTCAGGAGCCCCTCTGTGTGGGGTGATAGCCACTTTGGTGTTCTATGAGATCCTACTGAGGTGTGCGTAAGCGTTACTTCTGGGATGACCTCTCGACTCTCTTTGAAGTCTCTTAGCCACATGAACTCATTTGTCTTTACCTTTCCCCCCTTTTATTCAAGGTCTTTTTTCTGTCGTATTGCCAGTTGTCACTTGGTATTAATCCCTTGTTGCCAGGGAGGCTCATTCCCCGGAGTTATGTCCCATACTGGGGGGAAGATAATGCATTCATATGCTGACTTTGGCTTAGAGAGAGGCCACATTTGAGCAACAAGGAGGCTCTCAGGTGGCAACCCTTAAGTACCCCATAACAGTAGGCTAAGTTTCAATTACAAGAGCAAAGACTCGTAAGGCTAGTGACCAATACAAGAACCCATCAGTGAATCATCCTCTTTTGCCAGACACTGCCCCTGCACTCAGGGGACTGTTTCTGCTCCCTTGGAAAATGTGGCAGAGCTCTCCAGGCTGGGAATTCAGTATTCCCTCATTTATTGAGTGATTGTCTACCCACCATGACCATGCCCCATCCCTTGATCATTTGAACAATTGTATATATCTTTCATGTATATTCAGATGAACTTCCTCCCATGAATCCCCCATCCCAGACACCCCTCACCAATGATCCCCTGCAGCCCCCATTGTAACCCTTCTGTGATCTAAGCCTTCCTTGAAGATGAAGCCCATATAATAACCAAATACAATTAATAGGAAAATGAAATAATAATGATAAGCTTCAATGCAAGAAATAAAATACATGGAAACTCAGAAAAAAAACTAAAACTAACATATAATTAATGGATTGGGACATTCAAAAAATGGGAAAAAACAAAAAAATTTTTTTTAAATTATTATTATTATTATTATTATTTCCCTTTTATCACTGCATTATCGGGTGTCCAGTCTGTACCCTGGCACCTTCCCCCTCTCATTCCCCAGTACTCACACCATCTTAAACCAGATCACTTTACACTCCTCCTAGACTTGCTGCCAAAGAGTTGTAAAGAAATTTTACACATATCCAGAGCTTTCCACAGAGCATTTTTCATCTCCTCATTCCAGAGGCTGTAAATCAGGGGGTTGAAGAGTGGGGTGATCATCGCATAAAACAAGGTCATGATCTTTGGCATCAGGGTGAACTGGCTGGATCCAGGGCTCATGTGCATCACCATAATGTTTCCATAGAAGAGCAGCACCACTGCCAGGTGGGACCCGCAGGTTGAAAAGGCCTTATGCCGACTGGATGCCGAGGGCAGCTGCAGCACAGCAAGTAGAATAAGAGCGTAGGAGATCAGGATGAAAAGGAAGCTAAGGAGGATAATTAGGGTGCTTAGGGTGTAGCTGACGAGCTTGGATATGGGAGCAGGAGCACATGAAAGGGTCAGCAATGGGTCTGGGTTACAGACAAAATGGTCAATTACATTGGGGCCACAGAAAGGCAGTTGGGAAATGCAAATAACAGGCACCAGATACCAGAGAAAGCCACACACCCAAGAAGAAATCACCAGGTTGTCACAACGTTGTCCAGTCATAATTGTAGCATAATGCAGAGGGTGACAGATGACAAGATATTGATCAAAGGCCATTGCTGAGAGAAAGAAACATTCAGTGGAGCCCATGGAAAAGAACAAATAGAACCGGAGAAAGCAACCAGTGAAAGGGATGGCCTTCGTCTCTGAGAGGATGTTGACCAGTGTATTTGGGACAGTGGAGTTGACATAGCAGATCTCCAGGAATGCAAAATTCCCTAGCAGGATGTACATGGGGGTGTGGAGATGCTGGTCCTGATACACAGAAGAGAGAATGTTTCCCATAAGAGTAAGGAGGTAGATGACAGAGAAGAGCATAAACAGGATGATCTGAATCTCCTGGCTGCAGGGAAAACCCAGAAGGATGAATTCACTCACTGACACAGTGTGGGATCCTGATGCAGAGATGTTCATTTAGTCTGTAAACTATGCTGCAACAAGATATTATCATCACAAAGCCAAATCCAAACAACTGAGCATAATATACAAGGCCCTCCATGATTTGATCTTTATCTACTTCTTTAGCCTCATCTCCTTCCCTGTGGCCCCTTGAACTGCTGCCCTGGCAAGAAAAGAATAGTTGCACTTCCAACAAATGACATGCTGAGCTCTCTATATAAAATGTCTATTGATTATTTGTTCCTTCTCTGTTTCCCTCTGTCTCTCTCTCCATCTCTTCCTCTGTATCCTTCCATCATGGATCCCCTCCTTTTTATCTCTCCCTCTTTTTACTTTATATGTATTTACTTTTTTATCTTTGCCTGGGTAACTTGTACTTGCCCTTTACTATACTGTGCACTGATTGCCTTCTCCAAGAAGTAAGTATTGCTGGATACCACAATCATGTAATTCTATGTGCTTCCTTAGCATTCTGTGTTCATGTGTGAAAGCTTACTATACTCTATTGTAATTGTTCAGTCACTTTTATATGTCTTTAACAGTCTGTAAACTTCACGAAGTCATTGGTTGCCTTTTTCATCTCCATATTTCCAGTACCTAGCACAGTATACACCATGACAACATATTTGCTGAATATGAACCAAATGAATCATTATTTTCTAAGTTAAAAGAAATGTGAAATAACATTCTAAAAGCTACAGGATTTTTCTGTACCAGGGAATTTACTGCTTTACACTTTATACTTTGTATCATGTATATTTCTTAACATGCCTTAATTTACATACTAGACTATAAACCTCTGAGAATAGGGGCCAAGTATTAATCATCTTTCATTCTTTTTCAATATCTAATAAATTATATTGCAGGTAATATGTGCTTTGTAATTTTGTGTTAAATGAATAAAGCTTATAATTTCTGCCACCAATTGAATCTAAATTCAGTTATCTTTCTACCACTAAGCCTAAGTCATTTCACTTATGTGAGAAAAAAGTCATTCAATTGGACCTTCAGGCTGAGAAGTGGTGAGAGCAGATGAAAGAAAAAGCATGCCAAAAAGAGGAGAACCATATGGTATGGGATGAGAGGAACCAAACCTACCTGTTTTCCTGGGACTGTCCCAATTTTAGCACTGAAAGTTTTATGTCTGGGGAAATCCCTCAGGCTTGGGGAAATGGGGATGTTTGTTCACACTATATGAGATCCCAAGGCCAACTCAGCCTATCTCAAAAATGAATATGCGTTGGTCCCGATGAATTGGTCTCTATGGGTCCTACTGAGTTCCTTTCTTTTTTCTCAACTGACTACAGAGAAAAAAGAAAGGATATCAATAGGGTCAATGAGAGTAATGAGAGGACACTTTGGGAGCAACAGCAAGAGGCTGCTTAAATTGTTTTCCAAGAATTGTCTGGTGTCCTGTGTAACTTGTACTCTAATCATCAACTGAGCCCACACTCTGGACACTGGACACTCAAGCTATGTAGAAATAAATGACCCAGGACCTAGGGAGCATAGGTTTTTTGTTGTTGTTATTGTTTGTTTGTTTTTTAAACATCGGTGTGGTAGATAATTTAATCCTGTCTAAAATCTTCTGAAACTTAGTATGTGTACTGTATGCATTATCTTATTTAATTTTCATAAGACATCTAAGACAAGCTGTTTTTCCCCTTCCCTCTGTTTACAGATGAGCAAATTGAAGCTGAGAGTGGTTAAATAATTTGCTCAGGTTCAGAGTGTTGAAGTGGTAAATCTGGGATAAGAACTCAAGTCTGCTTACTTTTTAAACTTGTCCTCTGAAACCTCTGCTATGCTGCCTCCATCAATGGATGGATTTTATTTTTCTTTTCCTCAGCACTGATTCATTTTGTAGTTCCAGCACTTTTGGATCGAAAAGGTTTCCTTTGAGCAACTCTGTTTTATTCTATTCTTGTGGTACCTTTAGGCAGCTGCTACTTTAATTCAATTTTCTCTGAAGGCATCATTATATGAAAAGGACTCCATGTAGCTCTTGAAAAATGATAGGGGAACTATAATTGGAGAAAGCAGCCAGTGAGACAGATTGACTTGGTATTTCAGAAGAAACAGGGTTGGTATTCTGGTCTATATCATGTTGATGATTTTCCAGAACGTTTAATCATCTGGTCTCTGATGCTCAATCTAATGAAGAGCAACCGAGGGAAAAGAAAGATCTAAAATAGTTTACTTTGGTTTTCTCAATTAAGGTAAGGTAATACATTACTTTTGTCAAGGAACAATTGGGTATTGGTATTAAGTACATTTATTTATGTCAGACCCTTCCTTCAGAAGAACTCTGAATATCTCCCTGGCAGTCCTTACTTTGTTTGGCCAGGTATTCTGCTTGGGTCTGTTTCTTCCAGCTTGCAGTGGTATCATGGAGTCTATTTTTATTAGATAAAAACATCATTGTGATTTCCCCAGCTTTGGCTACTCTCTAGTTAAGCAATTTTATATACATGTAAGTAAACAAGCAAACAAACAAAACAAAACAAAACAAAACAAAGACCTAACATTCTCTCAGTTTTAAAATACATTATGGACACCAGAAAATGAACTTGCTTTTCCTAATTCCTTAACCTATGAGGACTTCCTAGTGGATGGTACATCTCTGGTAGCTTTTGTCTTCAGTTCTGTATCTCTCTGTGACCCTGTAGGGATCTGTAGATACAGCCCCTAATGTAGAACCAGAGAAACAATACCTTTAATTCTATCTAACTTTATCTTCTATGGGTTATTGGTCATAACTCAACTCTGTTCTTATTTCAAAAGAAAGCATAGTTCCAATTACTTAGAATTGTGAAAAAACTAGAGAAATTAGCACTTTAGAAAACAGGTTCCTCAGTACTTACCTCAGTTGTTGACAAACACCAAAATTTTGTCCAGGAATTGAAGCAGTTTGGATTTTGTCCTTCAGATCTTTTATCAATGACACCAAGAACAATAACAACAAAAGATTAGGATTATTTTTCTAGAAAGAAAGGATAGGGGCACAATGTGATTTCTGTATCCCTGAGCACTACACCTGGAATAGTACAAAGAAGGTCAGTTGTGCCCTTTCTTTTCAGCATCTGTTTCACGAGTCTGGATTCTCAGGACATTCAATGAAAAACAACCCTCCTTTTGTACAATTAAATGTGCAATGACTGTCAAGAGTCTCATCAGGGGAGATATCTGGATTCTGAAATAGATGAGACTTTGGGAATAGTTTCCAATTTTTAATTTGGCAGAAAGGATTCAAGCACCACTTATATGAAAAGTCTAATCTGAAATGGAACTTGTGCTGAAGAAGACTCTACTCTCTATTTATCCTTGGTGAGTATTTCAAGAGATTTGGTCCCTGTTTCTTTAAAAAAGAAGTGACTTCCCATTTCAAGGAGTCCTATGGGCAGCCCAGGCCCTCAGGCCAGCATCTAGTTTTACCTTCTGTGATTGGATGCCCTGGGGAGAGCAACTTGGAAAAATGACAAGTAGGTTTGTGAAATAAGTATGTGCTTATAGCTCATGAACTCATAGCTAATTGTGAATTGTTTTTTGCTATGTAAAGTCAAGGCTTTTCTAGGAAAAGGTGACAGTTATATAGTCAATCCCCAAAGAGATGTAGGAAAAAAAACTTTCCCTCTTGTAAGGGAGGAAAAAAAGAACAAAAAGAATATGGCAGCTTTGTGTCTAGTAAATCTCATTATCTCATGATGGTAAAATGTATTTTTTTCCCCAAAATTAATGGCCTAATCTTTTTTTCCCACTTTTTTATTTTTTAATATATACTTCAATTACATAAATGTTACAGAGAATAGATAGTGGATTACCATATGCCCTGGTCCCCACACCTCCCACATTTTCCCACATTAGCAACATCTTTCATCAGTGTGATACATTCATTGCAATTGATAATACATTTTGGAGCATTGCCACTAAGCATGGATAATGGCCTAATCTTATTAGCTCTTTATAGTTCTCTCCTAAAGTTCTTGAAAATATTTCCAACATTATTCTAAGTTTTTGTATGTGAAAAATGGCTTTTTTTCAATGAGAAGAAGGGGTCTGAGATGGTTTAAAGCTATATATACCCCAGAAAAGTATGTTCTTAAATTTAACATTTATGTGGGTGTGGACATATTGTAAGTAGGATTTTTGGTGAGTAGGGTCTTAAGTTAAGATGTGGCCCACCTCATTAAGGGTGTGTCTTAATCTTATTGGAGTCCTTTAAAAGAGAATGAAATTCGGGCAGAGAGAGAGAAAGCCAAAAAATCAAGAAGCTGGAAGCAACAAAACCTGGAAGGGAAGGGAGAGACCAGCAGATGCCACCATGTACCTTGCCATGTGACAGAGGAGTCCAGGTTTGCTGGCATCCGGACTTTGGGGAGAAAGCATCATTTGGTTATGCCTTGATTTGGACATTTTCTCAGCCTCAAAGCTGTAAGCTTGTAAGCTAAATTCCCTCTGTTAAAAGCCAACCCATTTTATGCTATCCGCTTTGAGTAGCTTTAGTAAACTACAACAGGGTTCAAAAATCCATATGCTAAAAATATAGTCTCTAACATATTTCCTATATTTTTCTTTAAGTTATCACCATATGAGTCACTTTTTGGAGAACTTCAGGGGTCATATGTTATAGCAAACAATAAGATCATCTATTTATTAATATCTGTTTCCTATTAGCAGTGAGAGGGTGATGGCAAAATATTTGGAGAACAAAGCACTTATAGGCTCAGTTTGGTACAACATGGGGAACACTGAGCATCAAGAGACAGTTTGAGGTAACAGGACCATAACGTGTATACAGTGATAGGGAATGGAGGTACAAAAGGAAAAGTTAACAGCAACTAAGACATAATTTCCTTCCTTAATAATTTTGTGTAGGAGCAATTCCTTCCCATCTGTGGTAGGCATGCCATAGGTTGAAAGCTATTGGCTTTTATACTGATACTAAATGAAAATGCATCTGTAATGATATACGTCCAAAAATTCATGTACATTGTGGTGGGTGAATTATGTATTGTGCTGGAAATTTGTTTTTATTAGCATCAAATATGCAAAAATGTCCTTTTTACTTCAAAAATTGGGAACTCACTAGAGTTTTCCTTTGTCTTATTGGACAGAAATATTTGTCATATAGACTTGTTTTCTAAGATATCTTGATTTGTTTTGGCTGACACATTCCCTTTATTGCTTCTTGGGTCAGTTACTGTTAAGTTAGCAACCAGCAGGCAATTCTTCCCTTATCCAAAGAGTTAGGTGCCAGCGTGTTTTTTTTTTTTTTTAACACTCACTCCTCCCAACTTTAACAAAGCTGAAGGAGAGAGGTAAGAACTTTGGCATATCATTTTTTAAAAAAGACTAAACCTCTGCTCACACAGTAACTTTTCCTCCTTGAGTACACTCCTTGGCAATTGGTTTAAACTTCTCTATTAGTTAACACATTCATACATTAATACCAGGTAGATGTATTAACTTGCTGGCTAATGGATATGGAAATAAATTTTGGAGAAAAAACATAAACATCTAGAAATAAAACAATATGATAACCTAAATTAAAAATCTAATGGAAAGATTTAATAGCAGGTGGAACAGAAGAATGTATAAGAAAATAAGTGAACTGGAGATTACATCTAATGCAGTCTGCATGCCACCTTATTTCATTGTATGGTTGGTTATTGTGTAGGTAAAATAATGGCCCCCAAATATGTTCATGTCCTAATTCTCAGAATAACCTATTCAGAGCCTGTGAACATTTACCTTATATTGCAAAAAGGGACTTTGCTGATGTAACTAAAGTTAAGAACCTTGAAATGGGGAAATTATCCTGGGTTAATGGGTCCAGTTTGGTCACATGAGTCTTAAAATTGGAGAACCTTTCCCGATTGCAGAGAACCAGAAGGATGGCAGGCAGTGTGAAGAAGATTCAACCCATGTTTGCTTTCATGTTAATGTCAGCTACCGTCATCTCTTAAAAATGTCTAATATAGTCATTTATGTCCATTTCCTCTGCCAGTAACTTAGTGTAAGCTATGTTTTTTTCTTTTTTTTTTGGCAGGTAGCCATAGTTAGCTGCTTTTCCACTTACTCAAGCCTTATCTTTTTAGCATGATCTTATGAAATTATTTATCAAATCATTTCTGTAACCCTTTCAAAATGTCTTTCAAATTCTTTCCACTTTTCTTAGAATAAAGCCAAAATGCCTTACCATGACCTATAGTCTGAAGATTCTGAATTTTGCCTACCTATCTAAATTGATATGAGATCATGCTAACTAAAGGTGGCCTCTCCCACTTACTCTCTATCACATTACCCTGTGCTATTCACTCACAGCTGTTATCAAAGTCTATTATTTTCTGCACTGCCTCCTATATTAAATTGTGAACTCCATGAAAGATAGTTCTACTTCTATCTTGTTCAAAACTATAATAATTTTGGCATTTAGAACAAAAGTGCCTTTAACATATTTACAACTTAATATTTTTGAATTAAAAATATATTATTTTGAACCCTGTAACCATAAGATATTAATAGACATTAATGAAAATAATTTTTTGTTAAAATAAATGTGGGAAATAATGGTTTGAATAAAGTTAGTTTTTTTTCTATAAGACATCTTAGAGCTTTTTATACCTTAAGATAAATGGTGAATCTTCTAAATGAAAAATTTAGTGATGTAATCCCCAAACTTGTTTGAATTCTGAAGCTTCATTTTCATTTTCATATATATATTTTTCAGAACAATTCTCAGGATTTATGTTCTATGAATTACAATTTTGGAAATGTTCAAAATTTTTCATTTGACATCTTACAAATGAAACATGTCAAATGAAACATTGCTTTATATTTTAAAAAAATATTTTTATCTTGCCTCCTTAGCTGGATGCAATTAAAAAGTATGTCTCTTAATTTTTTATATTCTTCTTGTAGAAATTGCTCAATAAATATTTTCCATTGATAACAATAATTTTACAAACATTAGTATAAATTAGATAGTGTAATAATAAGTAATAGCATCAAAATCATGGAAAAAGGCACAAAGATGAGAATGACATATTAAAGAATAGTATAACTAACCCACCTAATGAAACTGTCAAAATCTGCTTGCCTCATAAATAGCCACTGGATCTGAGAGTGGCCCTGGGATCAAGAAACATCACAAAAAGTATACTTTTGAGAGTCTTTGTCTCCTCGACTTTCCTGATTCCAGAAGTTCTATAACAATCAGACAAAACAGATGAGACTCATTTTTAGAGGTTTTATGTATCAAAGATTGATGACCATTTCTCTATTTCATACGTATTTATCTTTCACAATTTAGTAATAGAAATATCTGTAAGTCATGACTAATTGCTACTTGGAGACTGGTAAGGCCTGGTTATTCCAGGCATTATATTTTGGACAAGAGTCTGGAAGATCTGGTCTGCTTGGGTGTGCGAAGGCATTGCAGTAATCTTGTCTCCAGGGCAAGCCTCTGGCTGGCATCTGCCTCTCTGATTAAAGACTGAGATCCTGTTGTGCACATAATATTTATATCTGAAAGTCTGTAACTTTCCAAAAGTGAAGCCGAGTGGTGTACTTGCAGGGGTCTCTCTATGATTCCTCCTTTAAGCTGGGAGGGGTGGGCTGACACCTCTGATTTCCAGAGTAAATGGGAGACAGTAGAGCCCAGAGCCATCTGCATATATTATATCTGAAAAGGGATTTTAAAAATTAAATGAATATTATTCATTCCCAGGAGACTGCCTCTTGTGCTGTTTGTTTTTTGTTTCTTTTTTGTCCTCTAGGGGTTGTTCACATATTTATCTGTGTTCATAGCTTTAGTTCATCATGGCTGAATTTATAAACTGAAGCTGAAATTTCTCTGTGTCTATAAATGAAAAATGTCTTTATTCTTCTTGTCTGAGATGAATTATTTTCTTACTCCAGGAAGAAATTAATAAAATAGATTATTATGTCTCTTGAATTTAATAGAGAATTTAATTAATTTATGAATAATTAATAATTTGAATTTAATGGCTGCAGACATAGTAAGTGCTTATGTAAATTTAAAATAAGGGAAAGAATTCCCAGAGAAGAAAGAAACTGAATTATCTAATAATTTAAATGTTTGCCTTTTAAGGGAAAAAAAAACAAAAACAAAAACCTTTATGTCAGGAGGTCTTCTTGACTGGAAATTAAAGTTGTTACAAGAGCTATTGGCTCCTATGGGTCACAAATCTCCCATGCTAAGGTGGCTCTTACATCCACCTGTGTGTATCTCATCTTCTTTCCTCTGAGCTGTCAAATTGGGAGGGGGGAGGAGAAGTCTAGCAACTGGACTGCTGTCAGGACTCTTGCAAAAGAGAAATGTCTGATACCAGCTTGCTGGTATGCTCTGTTTTCAGTCCTTATCCTAAGTGAAATCCAACTGTAGCTCTCCAGATCTTATAACTATTAATTTCTAGTCAGGAAGACCTCTTGATAAAGCTAGAGGATAAAACAGAGACTGTATAACATAGAGAACTCTGGGGTGGGTGAGAATTGTGGTTAATAATAAAAATATAAGAAAGTTCTTTCCGGAGCTACAACAAAGGTACCTCACTAGTACAGGATGTTGATAGCGGGGAGATATATGGGGGAAAATGCACCCAAAGCATTTATATCCCATACTTCCATGGGATATAAATAGTTTTGTTGTCATAGGTATGTTTTCTGGATAGATAGAGGTCCACACAGTAGCTAACAAAATATTAAACTTCCATCCTGGGGAAATCCTGCTACTTTCTCAAATAAGATGGTAAAAATCTTAAAAAGCTCTGGAATATATAAGCCTTGCCTAATAAAAGAAAACAGGCCAATTTGCCAAGCCCTTGATCTCAATTCTTGCACTTATGAACTTTATTCCTGTAATAATGGAACTAAGCATTATAATTAATGCTGAAGAATAACCTCCTGAAAATTTCCTTGTTACTCAAATGTGGTCTCTCTCTAATCTAAACTCTGCAAATAAACTCACTACCTTCCCCTGACATGGGACATGCCTCCTGAGGATGAGCTTCCCTGGAACCAAAGGATTATTACCAAACATTAATCAATGATGAATTTGGAAAAAGACATTGTTCAAAAGGCAGAAATATTAAATAAAACAGAGTTTTTATGGCTAAAAGATTTCAAAGTAAGTTGGGAGATCGTTCTGGAGATTCCACTTATGCAAGTCTCAACAAAGGTGCTCCCGAGGGCTCTAGGGAGGTCTGGACACCATAAGCAAGCCACATGGCCTAAAAAACCAACACTTCATTGGCAGACCTTATCTGGGAATTTACATCCCCAATATAACATAGTTACACTCATTTATAATTCCCCTAATCTTGATTCTTCTACTCCTTTTATTTGAACCTATAATTTCTAATGCACTTGTTAAATATATTTCTCAAAGACTTAAATCTTCAGATTGTTCATATGCCAGTTGAGCCCTGAAACCAAGCAGAGTTGCAGCCAAATCCTACTCTCCAGTTCTTCAGGTTTGTCCTGGATAACTAAAAATGATGCTAATGGACAAGTTTTATCACCAAAACAAGGAGTATCTTCAACTGCAAGCAAAACAATTACTTTCCTCTGCTCCATAATATCTAGTTCCCCTCTCAGCTTGAAGCAGTCAGAACAGACCTCATCCCAAATTCCGCAAGACTAGGAATGAACAAACATAAGGAGGGAGTGCAACCACTCACCAAAGCAGATATATTGTTATTGTAGCTATTTTCTTGTGTTAACAGAGTAACTAGTAACATTGATATAAAGAAAGTTCCAGACACAATAAAAAAAAGAAGACTGCTTGATGGGTGTTGTAGAAAAAAAAGAATTGGGTATGTTAAAAATTTAAACAAGTTGGTTCTGTTTCAATCAATTTATTCATAAGAATAAAAAATGTTTGTGAATCTGTTATTGCCATATTATATTAATGCAAGATTTGAATATTGTTTATTCTTGATTGGCCTTGGACTATTCAGTCTGCTCTAATTTTTAAAGAAGCTGTAGATTACATAAATGTTGCATAAAAAAAAATAGGGGATTCCCATACACCCCACCCACATCCCTCCCACTTTTTCCCATTTATAACATTTTTCATTAGTGTGGTACATTTGTTGCAATTGATGAACATGTACTGAAGCATTGCTACTAACCATGGTCTATAGTTTACATTATGGTTTACATTTTGCACTGCACAATTTTTTAAAAACACATCAGTTTTATTGATACATATTAATAAAGCTTACAGTTTATCCTAAATGTACAATCAATGGTATTTGGTATAATCACATAGTTGTGTGTTAATCACGTCAACCATTATTAAAGCATTTTCATTATTTCAGTAATAATAATAAATGAAAAAACAGACAGACAAACAAACAAACAAGAAAATTCCTCACCTCTCTATCTCTCTGTTTCCCCTGCTGTACATAGCTGCTATTTCTGGCTATTCTTGCACAATTATTTATTTGTTTATTAAGCAGTTTATTTGAGATATATTCACATACCATATCATCTATCCAAAGTATATAATCAATTTCTTTTTTAAAGCTGCTTAAAAGTCCTTTATTGTAAAATAGTAAAATAAATAGAAAAATAGATTGAAAGAAATTACAAATTTTAGAAGAGTGCAAGGCCAGGTTAGATTTAATATAATCAATTATAAAAAAATAGCATAGCAACAAACATTTATAAATGTAAATAATAATTCAAATATAATAGAAATTATAACATAATTCTAATTTTATATTACAGCTCTGACTATTGGATATAATAATCTCTAAGAATGAAAAAATTATTGGTTTATTTATTTAATTTTCATTTAGGCCATAATTCTTTCTGGAAAATCAAATTCCTATTTGGGAATTCTTCACAACTTATTGGAATGAATTACAACAGATAACAATTTGCCAACTCATAATTTTATGAGACAGAAAAACTCAAAATCTTTTTCAACAGTAGTCATGCTAAATCATTATTGATCCAGATAGATTATTTTAATTAAAAAGTATGAATAAGGAGGGGTTAAAGAAAAATGAAGTATCTAAAAATATATCTCTTCTCCAGCCCTCCTCAATTAAAAGCAAGTGTTATTTTGTACTAAAAACATTACAGAATTCTGATCACAGGAACAATTTACCAGTTGTACTGAGTAATTATTGCTCATATGCTGTAATGTTATTTTATATTTTTCTGGTCTACTCTAGCTCTTTTTTGGTTACTATTTGCCTGGAATACCTTTTTCCAACCTTTTACTTTTAACCTGGTTGTGTGCTTCCATCTGAGGTGGGTCTCTTGCAGGCAACATATATGTGGTTCATATATATTTTTTTATCCATTCTATCATTCTGTGTCTTTTGATTGGGGAGCTCAATCCATTAACATTTAGCATTATTACTGCAGAGGCATTACATACTTCATCCATTTTGTCCTTCAGCTCTCTGTTGTCATATTGTTCTATTGCTTGTCTTCTTATCCTTTAGTTTACTCTTCCTAATAATCTTAATTTCTAAACTCTTCTCCAAATCTCTTGCCCTGTTTTTTCCTTTCAGGCTGCAGCATCCTCTTTAGTATCTCTTGCAAATCTGGTCTTTTGGTAACACATTCTATCAGTTTTTGCTTGTCTGTGAAGACTTTGAACTCACCCTCATTTTTGAAGCACAGCTTTGCTGGATACAGAATTCTTGGCTGGCAGTTTTTCTCTTTTAGCTCCTTAAATACATCATACAACTTTCTTCTCTCCTCCATGGTTTCTGATGAGAGGTCAACACTTAATCTTATCAAACTTCCCTTGTATGTGATGCTTTGCTTTTCTCTTGCTGCTTTCAGAATCCTCTCTTTATATCTGATATTTGTCATTTTGAATAATAGGTGTCTTGGGGTAGGTCTATTTGGATTTATTCTGTTTGGGGTGCATTGTCTTTCTTGGATATTGATATTTAAGTCCTTCATAGGAGTTGGGAAGTTTTTGGTCATTATTTCCTCAAATATTCTTTTTTCCCCTTTTCCATTCTCATCTCCTTCTGGGACTCCAGTAATATGAATGTTTGTGCATTTTGCAGTGTTATTCAATTCCCTGAGACTCTGTTCCATATTTTCCATTCTCTTCTCTTTCTATTCTCCTGTCTTTTCCAGTTCAGATGTTCTGTCTTTGAAATCACTAATTCTGTCTTCAAGCAATTCAACTCTACTCTTATGTGTCTCTAATGTATTTTTTTTTAATGTTTTGGAAATCATATATCTGTTAAACAACTTGTATCCAAAATATGATAAGAGCTCACAGAACTCAAAAATAACAAAATAATAAGTAAAATATTCAAGCACTTTAACAAAAAAGACAATGTATTGATGTCAAATAAGCACCTAAAAAAGATGCACAAAACCCCTGGTCCTCAGGAAACTGCAAACCAAATAGATGAATGGATAAACAAAATGTGGTACATATATACAATGGAATATTACTCAGCTGTAAGAAGGAATACCATGCTAACACACAGGAT
>JAQZBX010063207.1:0-16740 GCA_029593785.1 Cabassous unicinctus | reverse complement strand
TTTGATTGCCTTTATTTTTATTGTTGCCTAACTACCCTGGATAAAATTTCTAACACAATGTTGAATAACAGTGGTGACAGTGGGCATCCTTGTCTTGCTCCAGAACTTAGGAAAATCTCAGTCTTTCAGCACTGAGTATGATGTTAGTTTTGGGTTTTTTAAATATTCCCTTTATCATGTTGAAGAAGTTCCTTTTTCCTAAGTGGTTTTTTGGGGGGAGGTATTTTTTAAAGAGCTTTAGATTACATAAATGTTATATTGAAAATATAGGGAATTCCAATATACCCCAACCTCCTCATGTCCCATATTTCCCTCCATTAACAACATATTTCATTAGTGTGGTACATTTGTTGCAGTTGATGAACACATATTGAAGCATTGCAACTAAGCATGGTCTATAGTTTATATTATTGTTTACAGGTTGCACCAATTTTATAGGTTTTGACAAAATGTATAATGGCTTGTATTCATAATTGCCAAAGTATGCAGCACAATTCCAATGTCCCAAACACACCCCATGGTACAAATATTCTTCCTTCTATTTTCCCTCAGAACCTTTGGTGACCACTGTCTTTAGATCAATGTTATAAGTTCTTCCATTACTAGAATAATAAGTCTACTTTCATCAGTAGTTACATTCCCCCCTTTTCTTTGTTTGTTCCTCAGTCTTGATGATTTTGGCATGGCTATGCCCATTCTGCTTCCAATTGAGAGGAGGATTAGATCCAATGGGGCAGATGGATGGAACTATCTTGCTTTCACTGGCAGATACTCTTTGTTTTGGGGATTGGTGCTGTTCATCAGCACCTTTTTGTTGGTTGTCCTGGGTGAGTCTTATGAACTAGAGAGTAGCCATTAATTTTATGTCCCAGAGACTTAAATCTTCCTGCTGTTCATATGTCAGTTGAGCCCTGAAACTATAAGTGTTTTTTTTTCAACTTTTATTTTTTAAAGATATTTAAATTACATAAATGCTACATAAAAAACAAAGCGGATTCCCATATGCTCTGCTCCCCACACAGCCCACATTTACCTCCAATAAAAACATCCTTCATTAGTATGGTACAGTCATTGCAATTGAACACATTTTGGAACATTGCCACTAAGCATGGATTATAGTTTACATTGTAGTTTACACGCTTTCACACAATTCTACAGGTTATGGCAATATATATAATGGCCTGTATATATTGCAATGTAATTGCAATGTCATTCAGCACAATTCCCAAGTCCCAAAAATGCCCCCATATTACACCAGTTTTCCCTCTCCCTGACCTCAGAACCTCCAGTGGCGACGCCCTCCACATCAATGATATAATTTCTTGCATTGCTAGAATCACAATAAGTCTATAGCAGAATATCAGTGAGTCCACTCATAGTATACTCCCCAATGCTAAGTATTCTGGAATGGTGATGCCCACTCCACCTCTAATTGAGAGGAGGTTTCAGTCCCATATGGCCAATGGGTGGGACTTTCTTGCTTGTAGTTGTAGACTCTCTCAGTTCCTTGATATCATGGTTGTCCATCACCACTTCCATGTTAGTTGTCCTGAATGAGTCCAATAAACTGGAGAATAGGTGTTGCAACTCTGTTGAGGCTCAGGGCCCAGCTGATACAGGGACAGTTTGAAGTTTCAAGTCTCTTGGATGTACACCTACAAACTCCAGCACCAACTGTAGGTTCAAATAGAAGGGACTGGAGTGCCACATGTAGGGAAACCACAACTGAGTCCAATTCTGTCACACTAGGGAGTGCAAACCCCAAAGTAGGGCCCACTGACAAGGCACCAAACTCACAAGCTATCTGCCCTGACCACAGTGCCTTCTCCAGAGTCCTCAGGAGTCCCACTATTTGAGATAGTGTCTAATTTGGCAGTCAATGACATCCTGCTGAGACATGCATAGGTGTAACCTCTAGAATGACCTCCCAACTCATTTTGAAGTCTCTTAGCCATATAAACTCATTTGTCTTTAACTTTTCCCCCTTTTGGTCAAGGTCTTTTTCCAGTTGCATTGCTACTTGGTGCTTGGTAGTAATCCCTTGGTGCCAGGGAGGTTCATCCCTGTGTGTCATGTCCCACACTGGGGAAAATTGTTGCATTTATATGCTGAGTTCGGCTTAGACAGACGCCACATTTGAGTAACAAGGAGGCTATCAGGAGGTAATGCTTAGGCACCCTATAATACTATGCTAAGTTTCAATTTCAGGAGTAAAGGTTCATAAATACAGTCATCAATATCAAGGGCCCATCAATGGACCATTCTCCTTCACTAACCATTGCCTCTGTACTTGTTGGATTCTTTCTGTTCCATCAGAGAATGTGTCAGAGATCCCCAGTATGGGAAATCAATATTCATTTGGTTATTATGTGAATCTCCACCCACCATGACAATGTTCCATGGGCATTTGAACACATTTATATGCCTTATATACATGCCCAGGTGAACCTCTTCCCATGTATCCCCCATCCCTGACACCCCATGCAAATGGTCCTCCCCTGCCACAGTTGTAAACCTTCTGTGATCCAAAAATTCTTCAAAAATGAAGGCAATTAAATAGCCAAATACAATTAATAAGAAAATGAAATAATAATGGTAGTTTTAAAAATAGGAAATAAAATACAAAAAAATAAAATATTTGGGATAATTAAAATTAATGAAAAAATATAATATTTTTGACATTTGGCTTTCATCAGTGTAAGACGTGTTGTCCTGTACGTACAGAGACATTTTTTCCATTTACTCTCTCAATGGATTTCATTTTGCCTTCAAAGAAGTTTTAGGTCACATCAAAGTGGACTCCCATATATCCAACATCCTGCCCCCTTTCCCCCTTCCCCTATTAATAACATTTTATATGTGGATGGTATATTTGTTACAACTGTACAATACTGAAATATAGCTACCAACCATGGTATATAGTTTGCATTTTGGTTTATATTTTGGACCATACTCTTTTATAAATTTTAATGAAACTTAGCATGGCCTGTATCCATCATTGTAAGATCATGAAGAACACTTCCGTCACTCTCAAATGCCACCTGTTCCATCTGTTCTATTCCTCCCTCCCCCTCCCCTCAGGACCCATGGCAATCAACAGTTTTCACTCTTTGCAGGACTAGATTCATAGTCACTTGCAACAACACTGGGGGCTTGACAAACTGGTCTGTCCTCCCCTATTGGGCTCTGCCCATGTTCTCAAGAGATTCCTGCCCCTTTATTTCAGAACATAGCATGCTTCCCCAGGATGGGAGGTCTACACCTTCCCACTCTTTATGTGGGTCTCCAGCCACTGATATAACACACTATCAAGATGAACACTCACACAATCCCTAGCAGGCTGCCTCAGGTGCAACCCATCCCAAATGCTCCAAAAACCCACTGCCTTAATCCAGTAAACCTACCTTGCCCTATTGCCAAAAGAGTATTCCAAAAATTGTAGTTTCACCCATTTACCCACCAATCCCAGTGTTCACCTGCTCCATCCCCCAACCCTCCCCCCAGTATGGACAGTCCAAACCCACTCCACACCTTACCTCCTGACATATCTACACTGCATAAGAGAATAGTATCACTGCACCACTGTCATGTTCCTCCACTGCATAACTACACAGATACACCTAATCATAGATTTTGCCCATATGGGCATTTGCTCACAGCCTTCTCCTCCTTTTCTATTTCCTGTAATCCTATCATCTAGACTTTAGATCTGTGAATCTACGTAATTTGCTTAATTCATATAAGTGAGATCATGTAAGATTTGTCCTTCGGTGCCTGGCTTGCTTCACTCAACATAAGGTCCTCAAGATTCATCCATGTGATCCCATGTGTTAATGATGTATTCCTTCTTACAGCTGAGTGATATTCTATTGTATGTATATACCACAATTTGTTTATCCATTCTTCTGTTGTTGGGTTCCTAGGTTGACTCCAACTTTTGGCAATAGTGAACAATGCCACTATGAACATTGGTGTACATTTATCTGTTCGTGTACTTGCTTTCAATTCTTCTGGGTATATACCCAGCAGTGGAATTCCTGGGTCATATGGCAGGTCTATAATTAGTTTTCTGAGAACCACCATACTGTCCTCCACAATGGGTGTACCATTCTACCACCCCACCAGCAGTGGATGAGGGTTCCCATTCCTCCACATCCTCACCAACACTTGTAGTCCTCCCTTTTTTTTAATAGCTGCCAGTCTAATGAGTGTGAGATGATATAGCATTATAGTTTTGATTTGCAATTCCCTAATAGCTAGTGATGTTGAGCCTCTTTTCATGTGCTTTTTAGCCATTTATATTTCTTATATGGAGAAATGTGTATTCAAATCACTTCAACATTTTTTAAACGGCTTGTTTGTCTTTCTATTTTTGACCTGTAGGATTTCTTTATGTAGGCAGGATATTAGGCTCCTATCAGATATATGGTTACCAAATATTTTCTCCCATTGAGTAGGCTTCCTTTTCACTTTCTTGACAAATTTCTTTGAGGTGCATAGGTTTTTAATTTTCAGGAGTTCCCATTTATCTATTTTTTCTTTTGCTGCTCATGCTTTGGGTGTGAAATTCATGAAACCATTTTCTATTAAAGATCCTGTAGATGCTTCCTTACATTATCTTCCAAGGTCTTTATGGTCCTGGCTCTTATATTTAGAACTTTGATCCATCTTAAGTTAATTTTTGTATACAGTGTGAGATGGTGTTCCTCTTTCATTCTTTTGGATATGGATATCAAATTTTCCAAGCACCATTTGTTGAAGAGGTCATTCTCTCCAAGTTGAATGGGCTTGGTGGCCTTTTTGAATATCAATTGACTCTATATTTGAGAATCTATATCTGAACTCTCAATTCAGTTTCATTTGTCAGTATGTCTATCCTTGTGCCAATTCCATGCAGTTTTGACCACTGTAGCTTTGTAGTATGTTTTAAAATCTGGTAGTGTGAATCCTCCAATTTTGTTTTTCTTTTTCAATATGCCTTTGACTCTTTAGGTCTTTTGCCCTTCCAGGTAAATTTCATAAACAATTTTTCCAATTCAGTAAAAAATGCTGTGGTGATTTTTATTGGGATTGTGTTAAATCTGTAGATCAGTTTGGGTAGAATACACATCTTAATGATGTTAGTCTTCCTGTCCATGAACAGGGAATATTCTTCCATTTATTTAAATCTTCTTTGAGTTCCTTTAACAGTGTTGTGTAGTTTTCTGCAAATAAGGTATTTACATCCTAAGTTAAATTTATTCCTAGGTATTTGATTCTTTTAGTTGCTATTGTAAATGGGATTTTTTGCTTGATTTCCTTCTCAGATTACACATTGCTGGTGTACTGAAATGCTACTGATTTTTGCACATTGATCTCATTACCTGTGACTTTACTCAACACCTTTATAAGCTCTAGAAGATATGTTGTAGATTTCTCAGGGCTTTCTATGTTTAGGATCAGGTCATCTTCAAATAGTGAAAGTTTTACTTCTTCCTTTCCAGTTTGAATGCCTTTTATATCTTTTTCATGCCCAAGTGCTCAAGCACATACTTCTAACACAATGTTAAATAGTAGCAGTGAAAGTGGGCATCCTTGTCTTGTCCTGATCTTGGGAAGCTTTTGGGATTTCTCCATTGAATATGATGTTAGCTGTGAGTTTTTCATATATATCCTTTATCATGTGGAGGAACTTTCCTTCTATTCATATCTTTTGTTGTATTTTTATCAGGAAAGGATGCTGTACTTTGTCGAATACTTTTTCTGCATCTATAATGATGACCATGTCATTTTTTTCCTTTTGGTCTGTTTATGTGGTGTATTACATTGACTGATTTTCTTATGTTGAAACATCTTTGCACATCAGGGATGAAACCCACTTGGTCATGGTGTACAATTCATTTGATGTGTTGCTGAATATGATTAGCAGATATTTTGTTGAGGATTTTAGCATCTAAGTTCATTAGAGAGTGTGGTCTATAGCTTTCTTTTCTTCTGGCATCTTTGTTTGGCTTTGGTAATAGGGTGATGTTGGCATCATAAAATGAGTTATGCAATGTTCCCTCCACTTCTATTTATTGTAAGAGTTTAAGCAAGATTTGCATGAGTTCTTTCCAGTATTTGGTAGAATTCACTTATGAAGCCATCTGGTCCTGGGCTCTTCTTAGTTGGATGGTTTTTGATGAATGATTCAATTTTGTTACTTGTGATTGGTCTTCTTCCATCAATGTATGCTGCTTGTGTGTTTCTGGGAATTTGTTCATTTCCTCTAAATGATGCATCTTGTTGGCATATAAGTTTTCAAAATATACTCTTATGATACTCTCTTTCTGTGGGGTCAGTAGTGACATCCTCTTTTTTCTTATTTTATGTATTTGTCTCTTCTCTCTTTTTTCCTCTGTTAGTCTAGCTAAGGGCTTGTCAATTTTATTAATCTTCTTGAAGAATCAGTTTTTGATTTTGCTTACTTTTTCTAGTGCTTTCTTATTTTCATTTTCATTTAGTTCTTCTCTAAGCTTTGTTATTTCCTTCTTTCTAATTCCTTTGGGATTAGTTTGTTGTTCTAGTTCTAATTCCTCCAAGTGTGCACTTAGGTCTTTAATTTAGCTCTTTCTTCTTTTTTAATATAGGCATTTATGGCTATCTATTTCCCTCTCAGGTAGTATTTTCTGCATCTCATAAGTTTGATATGTTGTGTTCTCATTTTCATACATTTCACGTTACTGATTTTCTTTGAGATTTCATCCTCAGCCCACTATTTGTCTAGGAGTGTGCTGTTTAACTTCTGTATCTTTGTGCCTAATCTGGTTTTCTGGTCCTAAATGATTTCCAGCTGCATTCCATTGTGGTCAGAGAAATTTCTTTGCAGAGTTTCAATCTTTTTTAATTCATTGAGGTTGTTCTCTGGCTTAGCATGTGGACTGTCCTGGAGAATGATCCATGTACACTCAAGAGGAATGTGTATCCCATTTTATTTGGGTGTAATATTCTGTATATGTCTATCAGGTTCACATCTGTTAATATGTTATTCAAAGTATTTGTGTCTTTGTTGATTCTCCTTTGAGATGTTCTGTCTAATGGTGATAATAGTATATTAATGTCCCTCACTATAATTGTAGAGGCATCTATTTCTCCACTTAGTATGTCCAGTGTTTCCTTCAAGTATTTTGAGGCACCTTGGTTAGGTACATAAATGTTTATGATTGTTCTTTCTTCTTGATAGATTACCCCTTCTTTAATGTATAGAGTCTATCATGTTTCTTCCAATCATTTTATATTTAAATTCAATTTTGTCAAATATTAGTATAGCTACTTCTGCCCTTTTTTGGTTATTGTTTACTTGTAAAATTGTTTTCCAATCATTCAATTTCAGCCTCCTTGCATCCCTAGGTCTAAGGTGGATTTCTTGTAGACAGCATATAGATGGGTCATATCTTCTTATCCATTCCACCAATCTGTGCCTCTTGACCAATAAACTTAGTCTATTAACATTCAATGTTATTACTGTCAAGGAATTACTTACTTTAGCCAGTTTTTCTTTGTGTTTATGTATGCTATATGTTTTTTATTTGTCTTTTTATCTTTTTAGTTGTTCTTACACTGTCCTCCAACTCTCTCTCTCCTGTTTTACCTTTGAACTGCAGAATGCTTTTTAGTATTTCTTGAAGTGCCAGTTTCTTATTAACATACTCTCTTAATTTCTGTTTATCTGTGAATATTTGGACTCTCCCTGATTTTTGAATGGCAGCTTTGCAGGATAGAGAATTCTTGGCTCAATGACTTTTTTCTTTTAGTTCCTTAATATGTGATACCACTGCCCTCTTGCCTCCATAGTTTCAAATGAGAAATCAGCACTTAAACCTATCGAGCTTCCCTTGTATGTGATGGCTCTCTTTTCTCTTGTTGCTTTTAATATTCTCTCTTTATCTTGAGCATTGGACAATTTGACAAGAATACATCTTAGAATAGGCCTGTAAGTGTTTATACTGCTTGGGTTGTGCTGTGCTTCCTCTGCATGTATGTCCATCTCCTTCAATATTGTTGAGAAGTTTTCAGCCATTATTTCCTCCTACAATCCTTATGTTCCCTTCTTTTCTTTTCTCCCTCTGGGATGCCTATAACATATATATTTGTGTGTTTCATGTCATTCAAATCCCTAAGCCCCTGCTGAATTTTTCCTATCTTTTTAGCTATCTGTTCTGTTTGATTTCAGAAGTACTGTCTTACCCATACCTAATTCTTTCCTCTGCCTGTTCAACTCTGCTCTTATGTGATCTGTGTATTTTTGATTTCTTGAATTGTGCATTTTATCACCATCATATCTGTTATCTTATTATTCATGTTTACAATTTCTTCAGTATGTTCTCTCAGTGTCTTTTTAATGTCCTTAATCTCTTCCTTCATGTCTTTAAGTTAGTTCATGATATTTGTTTGGACATCTCTGATTAGCTGTTCCATGCTCTGCATCTCCCCCTGGTTTTCAGTTTGTTCATTGAACTGTGTCATGTTTTTCTTTTTCTTAGTATGGCTATAATTTTTGTTTGTGTCTAGGCATCTGTTTATCTTGATTGGATTTCTTCAGTTGATTAGGTTATCTCTCTACTCTATGGTTTTATTTTGTTGTTTTTTGGTGTGATAAGGTTTTACTTTGACAATTCACTCTTCTTATTCTATTTCCTTGCTGTTGTCTATGTTCATTGGGGAAAAAATTAGGACCACAAATAAGGGAAAAGATAGGAAGAGAAAAAGTATAACAGTAATAATTATAATAATAGCTAGTAAAAGAACTGCACAAGACCTAAGAAATTGAATAATTAACACCAGTAAGAGTACAGAGGAATAAGATTAGAAAAGTGGAATAGAAACAATGAAACAAGAAACAGTATAGAGAAAAATTATAGAATGAATTAAAAGGCTAGAATGATAAAAAGAGGGGAAAGGAAAAAAGAAAAGATAGAACGAATGAAAATAGTAAAAAACAAAGAAAACAGAGGAAAAAGGAAAGGAGAATAATAAAAATAAGAAAAATTGAAGACCATACAAAAAGAGGTGGAATGAAAGAACAACAAGAGAAAAGAGAAGATATAAAGATGCAGAAGAGAAAAAGAATTAGTGTAGGTAGAGAAAATTGTTAAGAAAGAAAAAAATCAGAGAAACAAAGGAAGGGGAGACACACGAAACAAGAAACACAATGGCAGCAACTCCTTTAAAAAAAGGAGAAAGAAAAACCATCAAAAACAGAAATAAACATGGAAAAACATCCTTCTCTCTTAGACCCATATGAATCTTCTCAGGATGCTGGTATTCATCAAGTAATCACCCTGCAACCTGCCCTCTGTAGGTTTTGAACTTGGTTTTAGAGAGTAAAATAAGGAAAATTTTAAAAAGGAATCTTTTTTTGTATATATAAGAGATCAAAGAAAAGCTAATACAAAGAGAATGTCTATGTTTTCTTTGTCATAAAGTTTCAGCTGGTTGCCTGATAACCCCAGTGGATCACTTCTTAAAGAAATGCTAAGAATCAAACCAGGGATATCACAAGTAATAGGTGGGAATTCTTCCACTGAGCTTATCTGTCTCCTTAGGTTAGTTAGATTTTCAGAAGTCTATCCACCCCTTTTCCCATGAGAAGGTTAGATTCCCTGCAGTCTGCTGGTGTCCTGCTGATCAGTCACCAATCTGTCTCTGCCTCCTCTCTGAAATAATTGCTCTCTTTATGGAGGTGGCTGAGTGTGACAGCCTGCCTGAGGAGATCTCCCTCTCCATTCCTGTTGAGTCAGGGTCCCTTCCAATATTCAAGGGGGTCTTAGCTAGATAAACTCACTGAAAAGAAACCTCTCAACCCTCCCAGACCCCACTTATTCCCAGGTAATCTGCTATCACCCTCCATTCAGAACAGGGAGCCAGCAACTCTACCTAGGCTATTTGTCCTGAGTTCAGGGTGTATGTGGTGCTTCCAGCTATAGGAGTGAGAAAGTCATGATTTTCCTTTGGCTTCTTTATCTTTCCAGTACCTTCCAAGATAACTCAGAGCACCTTTGCATTTTATATTAATTTAAAGAAGCTGGCAGGGAGGAAGATATCTGTTCTCCTCTCAGTTAGATACCAGAAGTTAAGTATTATTAAGGCAACAAGTTCATGCAGAGGACACAAATTTTTCTAGAATTGTAATTTTCACTTGAAAGTCAAATTATATCATTAGTAAGTAATTTTGATAGTTCTTTTATTAATATTCCTTTTGTTGTTATTAAGCAGTTGTAGGTACACAGAAATGTCATGCAAATATAGAGAATTCTTGTATACACCCCCATCCCAAACAATTTTCCCCTATTATCAACAATTTAAATTTTTTAAACTGGTCCCTTTCTTACAATTGATAAAACAATATTATTATAATTATGTTATGATCTTTAGTCCTTACTTTACCTAAGGATTCATTGTTTATATCGTACAGCTCTTTGGAATTTAAAAAAAAATTATAATGCTAACATATATATGCCCTAAAGTGTCACATTGTAAACACTTTCAAGTATCTAGTTCTCTGGTGTTAATCACATTAACAATTTCATGCTACCGTTATCACAATTAATTGCATAAATTTTCCATAACCCTAAACAGTAACTCTGTCTGCACCAAGTAAACATTTTCTCCCTATTTCTTACCCACCCCCTAGTCCCTGGTAAACTCTATTCTAATTTCTGAAGTTGTTAGTTTTCTTATTCAAATTATTTTATATCAACGAGTTCATACAATACTTGTACTTTTGTGACTGGCTTATTTCACTAAACCTGATGTCCTCAAATTTCACCCAAATTACAGATCTTCATTCCTTTATATTCTGGTTTATGTCTATGCCACATTTTGTTTATCTATTCATCAGTAAATGGACACTTGGGTTGATTCCAATTTTTGACAATTGTGAATAATGTTACTATTAATATTAATAAAGAGCTGTTCAGTTCCTTGCTTAAAATTCTTTTGGACATATACCTACAAAAGGGTTTGTTGGGTCATATGGCAGTTCTACATAGGGATACCTCATTTTATTATGGTTTGCTTTACTCTCTTTTGCAGCTATTGCATTTTTTTTTTTTTTTTTTTTTTACAAATTGCGGCATCCCTGTGTGAAGCAAATCAACTGGTTCCATATTTCAAGGAGCATGTGCTCACATCATATCTCTGTGTTACATTTTTTAAATTATCATATTATTTCAAGCTTTTTCATTATTATTATATATGTTATGGTGATCTGTGATCAATGATCTTTCATGTTACTAAAGGAACTATTTGGGGTGCCATGGAACAATGCCCACTGAAGATGGAAAACTTAATCTATAAATGTGTGTTTTCAGTCTACTCCTCTGATCAGCTATTGCCCCATCTCTTTCCCTTCATTTTCCTCCTTGTTGCCTGAGAGACAATAATATTGAAGTTAGGACATTTAATTAAATGTCAATTGAAATGTTCAATTGAAAGGGATAGTGGCTTGTCTCTTGCTTTAAACCAAAAGCTATAAATGATTATGCTTAGTGAGGAAGGCATGTTGAAAGCTGAGTTAGACTGAAAGATAGACCTTTTGTGTCAAACATTTAACAATGTTTTGAAGGCAAAGGAAGAGTTTTTGAAGGAAATGCAAAGTGCTTCTCCAGTGAACACCTGAGTGATTAGAAAGAAACCTTCAAAGCATAAAAGTCCAAGGCAAAGCAACAAATCTTGATGTAAAAGCTGCAGCAAATTTTCCAGAAGACCTAGCTAAGATAATTTCTAATTTCTGAATTTATTAGTTTTCATATTCTAATTATTTTATATCAGTGAGTTCATACATTATTTGTACTTTTACATCTGGCTTATTTCAATAATGGTGAAGTCCTCAAATTTCACCCAAATTACAGTATTTATCAGAACTTCATTCCTAAACAAGAGTTTTTTAATGTAGAAAACAGCCCTATAATGGAAGTAAATGCCACCTGGGAATTATAAAGCTACAGAGGAGAAATCAATGTCTGGCTTCAAGAGTTCAAAGCTGAAAAGGACAAGCTGACTTTCTTGTTAGGGGTTAAAACAGCTGCTCACTTTAAGTTGAAACTAATGTTTCTTTACCATTCTGAAAATCCTAGTGTCCTTAAGAATTACATGAATGTACTCTTGTCTGTGCTCCATAAATGGAATAAGAAAGTTTAGATGAAAGCAATCAGTTTACAACATGGGTTGCTGAGTATATTAAGCCCACTGTTGAGACCTACTGCTCAGAAAGATAAGAAAAAAGATTCCATTAAAAATATCCCTACTCACTGACAATGCACCTGGTCACCAAAGAGCTCTGATGGAGATGAACAAGATTAATATTTTTGCATGCCTGTTAACACAACACCCATTCTGCAACCATGGATCTAGGAGAAATTTTGACTTTCAAGTCCTATTATTTAAGAAATATTTTGTAAAGCTAGACTTGCAAAAAACATCGATTCCTCTTATGTATCTGGTCATTAATTAAAAATCTTCTGGAGGGAAGCAGATGTAGCTGAAGTGGTTGAGTTCCTGCTTCCCATGTATGAGGTCCCAGTTTCAATCCCCAGTATCTCTTGAAAAAAAAACTTTCTGGAAATGCCATTCTAGATGTCAATAAGAACATCTGTGGTTTATGGAAAGGGGTCAAATATCAACCTTTACAGGAGTTTGGAAGAAGTTAATTTCAACCCTCACAGATGACTTTTAAGGTTTTAAGACTTTGGTGGACAGAGCAACTGCAGAGTTGGTGTAGATAGAAAAAGATCTAGAATTATAAGTGGAGCTTGAAGATGGGACTAAATTTCTACAATCTCATGATAAAACCTGGATAGATGAATATTTGCTTCTTATAGATGAGCAAAGAAAGGACTTTTTTGAGATCAAATATACTCCTGGTGAAGATTCTGTGAACATTGTTGAAATGAAAGCAAAGTATTAAAAATATTGCATAAACTGTGTTGAGAAAGCATGAGCAGATTTTGAAAGGATTTACTCCAATTTTGAAAGGAAGTCTGCATGTGTAAAATGCTGTCAAACAGCATTGCATGCTAAAGAGAAATTGTTCATGAAAGAATTATCAATCAATATGGCAAACTTCTTTGTTGTCTTATTTTAACATATTCTGCACCACCCCAATCTTCAGCAACTACATCTTGGTCAGTTAGCAGCCATCAATATCAGAACAAGGCCTTCTGCCACCAAAAATATTATGATTTACTGAAGGTTCAGAAAATGGTTAGCATTTTTAACAAAGAATTATTTTAAATTAAGGTATGTACATTGATTTTAGGCATAATTAAATTTCATTATAATTAAAACATAACTTTTATATGCACTGGGAAACAAAAATATCATATGACTTGCTTTATCAAGATGATCTCGAACCAAATCCAAAACATCTCTGAAGTAGGCCTATGCTTTATTTCTGAGGAAATGCCAATCTGGTTCCTATATTAGATATTCAATTTTACTTTCCAACCAACAATGTACTGGTGTTCCTATTTCTTCATAACCTTTCCAAAACTAATTTTCTATTTTTTTAATAATATCCATTCTAGTAGGTGTGAAATGGTATCTCATTGTGGTTTGTATTTGCATATACTGAATTGCTATTGATGAACATCCTTTCAAGTACCTTCATTTCATCCTTTCAAGTGTCTTCATTTTTTAGTATTTTAAGTATTTCTTAATATAGTCTGGATTTAAACACTAGGAGATATATTCTTTCCAAATATTTTATCCCATTCTTTCATTGCCTTTTTACTTTCATGAGAATGTTTTATGAGCACATTTTTTAAAAAATTATGAAGACCATTTAATCTATATTTTTTGCCTATTTCTTTTGCTTTTGGTTTAATGTCTAAGAAACCATTTTCTAATGCTAGCTCCAGAAGACATTTCCTTAGGTTTCAGTCCAGGAGATTTTTAACTTAATTTCTTATGTTTAGGACTTTGATCCACTTTGAGTTGAATTTGGTATATGGTGTGAGCTAGCAGTATATATTTATCCTTTTGTATATGTTTATCCATCTCTCTCAACACCATTTATTGAAGATACTATTCTTTCCTCACTGAGTGGATTTTGCATCCTTGTAAAAGATCAATTAGGCATACATGTGTTTATTTCTGAACTCAAAATTTCATTCCATTAGTCTATATGCCCTTCCTTGTACCATTACAAAGAAGTTTTAATTACTGTTGCTTTGTAATAAGTTTTAAGATTGGGAAATGTGAGTCCTTAAAATGGATATTCTTTTTCAAGATGCTTTGACTATTCAGGGCTCCTTACCCTTCCATATAAATTTGATGAGTGGTTTTTCTATCTCTCTCAAGATTCTTGTAAATTTGATTTGAATTGCATAGAATTCATAACTATTTCTCAGTAGAATTGATATCTTAATAATATTTAGTTTTCTTCTCCATGGACACAGAGTTGACTTCCATTTCTCTAGGTTTCCTTTCATTTCCTTCAGCAATATATGTGTGTGTGTGTGTGTGTGTGTGTGTGTGTGTATAAGTTTTCATGTATATTTCCCTTACACTCTTTGCTAGATATCTTCCTATATATTTTGATTCTTTTAGCTGATATTGTAAATGGACATTTTTCTTGATTACTTCTTCATATTGGTTGTTACTAATATTTAGAAACACCACTGAGTTTATAGTTTAGTTTCATTCATTACCACTTTGCTACATTTGTCTATTACTGCAATTTGCATTTTGGGGAATTTTTCCAGATATTCTATATATGGGATCATGTCATCTGCAAAGAGGGAATATTTTGCTTTTTCCTTTCAAAATTGAATAACTTTATTTTCTTTTGCTTGCCAAATTGCTCTATTTCTTACAGAAAATGTTGAATAACATTGTGACAGTGGACATTCTTGTCTTGTTTCTATTCTTAGGGAGACTGCTTCATTCTTTTAAGATTAAGTGTGATATTAGCTGTGGGTTTTCCAAATATGTGCTTTATCATTTTGTGATAGTTTCCTTCAATTCTGTGATTTTGGTGTGTTTTCTTCAAGAAATTGCTCTGGGTTTTGTCAATTGCCATTCGTGCATCAATAATGGTGATCATATTTCTTTATTCCTTGTTTCTGTTAATGTGGCATATTGTATTAATTGATTTTCTTATGTTGATCTATCCTTGCATAGCTGGTATAAATCCAACTTGACCAAGGTATATCATTCTTCCAATGTGTGATTGCATTCAGTTTGTTAGAATTTCATTGAGGATATTTGAATATATATTAATACTGGATATTGATCATTAATTTTCTCATACTGTGGTATCTTTCTCTGGCTTTGTGATGATGACCTTATAGAATGAAGTAAGAAGTTTTCCTCTTTCTTTATATTTTGGGAGTGTTTGAGTAGTATTAGTATTAATTCATCTTGGAATGTATCTTAAATTCACCAGTTTAGCCATCTGGACCTGTGCTTTACTTTATTGAGAGCTTTCATTACTGAGCCAATCTCTTCATTTGTTTTACTTTTGTTTGTGTGTGTGTGTGGATCTATTTCTTCTGAGTCATGTTAGGTAACTTGCATGTTTCTAAGTATTTGTCTATTTCATCCAGGTTATCTAATATGGGAGCAAACAATTGTCCATAGTAACTTCTTTTTGGGGGGAGTAAAACTTTTTTTTTCTTTTTTTTTAATTGAAGTTGAACAGTCATACATGAACATACATAACCAGTATGTGCATAGTAAAAGGTGTGAACTTACAAAACAAACTTGTATATTATCATTCAGGGCTCCCATACATCACCCCACCACCACCACCTTTTGCTGTTTTGAAACATTTGTTATAAACTTTGAAGGAGCATTGTCAAATTATTAATACTACCAAGATATCTGTGCAGATGGTGTCAAAGTAGATACACAGGGGTAAATTTTTTCACAAAAAAAAATGGAGAAGGAACAAAAACCTACCCAAGGAAGCTTCTTTGGGGATTTATAGAACATGAAAATTCTGTGCATCATCTGGGAGGGAGCGAGACAGATAAACAAGCCAAAGAAAAACCATGAATTATTTGTCCCTGTGGCTGGAAATGACACATATACATCACCCTCAAGACAAATAGACTTGGTAAAATCCTTGGCTCATAGCAGCCAACTGAGTGGGTGGGAGTTTTTCCTGGGAGGAAGAGGGGTCTGTGGTGGGTGGAGAGTGGTTTCTTTTCAGTGAGTTTGGCCAGGTGTGCCCCCTTTGAATCTCAAATAAGAACCCAATCAGCACTGAGGATGCCCCAGGGAGAGGAGATGGGTGATCTCATCAGGCAGTCTGCCATACCAGCCTCCCTGGGAGAGAGAGTCCTGGTTAGTGAGGGTACAGAGACAGGCATCTAATAAACCCAGTTCTGACAAACTTTTAGAAGCTCAACTTGCTTAAGTGAATGGGGGCTAGAACACCCACATAAGTTTTCAGAAGCCTGCTTAATTTGTGGAGCCAGTGTAGCTCAGTGGAGGAATTCCTGACTAGCATATATGAGGTCCCTGGTTTCATTTACAATATTTCCTCCTAAAAGAAGGGAATCCACTGGGTTATAGTGCAATCTGCAGGTACCTTATGGCAGAGAATGTATAGACAGATATTTTTTATTGTTTTAGGTCTTCTTCGACCTGTTATTTTTTATCGTTTCCTTTTTTTCTTCTTTTTGTTTATTTTATTTGCAAAATCTGCATATAGCTCCTGTGGAGGGCAGGCTTCAGAAAGATTGATTGATGAGTACCAGCCACCTGAGAAGCTCC
>JAQZBX010063206.1:0-16739 GCA_029593785.1 Cabassous unicinctus | reverse complement strand
TAGAAAAATATATATATATTTAATATATATTTAATATAGAAAGTGTTCATAAAAAGTCATCAGTAAAAATTCTGGCTCCAACAGAACCAGGAAGGATGCAAGTAATTAACAATGTTTATGGAGTGGATGCTATATCCCACTGTGTAAGGAACAGACGACACAAAGAATATTAAATCATTTCCCCTGCCTTTAGGGAACTTGGAGACAAAAGAACACTAGATATTATTATATAAATTTGAAAATTAACTAAATATCTAAAAGTGGAGGACTAAGTTAATTAACTTTGTTATAACCATACTCTTGATATTATTTCATGAATAGTGTTATGATTAGGCAGAATTTGAGATCATAAATGCAATCGGAGTTTAACAATAATAGGGATAAAAATCAGGATATAAAGTTATTGATACAATATATTTTACCAGTGTAGAGTACTCATTCCTCTAGATCTAGCACCTCATGAAATCAGAGTAACAGGATGGGCAGGAACAATGAGTTTGTTTGACCACATATTTCTCACCATATTAGGGACAGATAATATTTTATTTAAAGCCTGATTTAAAGAGAGAAATTGTCACAAAGATTTATGGTGTTTCTGTAAAATGAAACAATGTATTCTGCCCTCTTTATTACCAGGTAACCTGCATTACATTGATGAGGCAGGTGAGAATGGAAACAGCATATACTGTCAGCATCTTTCTTGAGAATGATATCATCCAAAATTATCTAATGTCAATTTCTGCATTCTACATTGAAGTTCATGTTTCATGGGTTGTGGTAATTTTACAAATGAAAGACAGGGCCTCACAATCGGATGGTTTCACAGGTGAATTCTACTAATCATTCTGGAAAGAACTAATACCATTCCTGTTTAAACACTTCCAAAAAACAGAAGTGGAGGGAACTTTACTTAACTCATTCTATGATGCCAACATCACCCTAATATCAAAGCCATATAAAGATTTCACAAGAAAAGAAAACAACAGATCAATCTCTCTAATGAACTTAGATGCTAAAATCTTCAACAAAATACTTGCTAATCAAATTCAACAACACATCAAATGAATTATACACCATGGCCAAATGGGTTTTATCCATCGTATGCAAGGATGGTTCAACATAAGAAATCAATCAAGACAGGGCCTGGATCTCTATTAGAAGATCAGTAAACACTATAAGTAAAAAGAAGAAAGTAACACTGAAATTCAGCAGAGGAATTATCAGGTATTTTAAAATATGTGGGAAGATTAATAGATCATTTTCATTAAATGATAACATCAAGCAAAACTGATCCACTTTAGGAGATCATATGATTTCCTACTTGGAAATAAATAAGTAAAATTTGGTCATTTTACTGCATATCTGCCTAGTTAATTCAAATTATTTTTGTATATTTAGCCTCCTTATGATTAATATAAATCTGAAGCCTCATTCCCTTTCAACCTTTGTCTGTTACATAATAAGAAAATATATATATATTTAAAGTATCTTGCATATACAAAAATAAGAATGATAATAGTTGTCTTTCTGTGGGGTCGAGTCAAGAACATTTTTATGTCTTATTTCTTTCTTTATTTTTCCAAAATCTGTAATGAGCATTATTACTTCTGAAAAATATGATTAACTTTATTTAAGAAAGAGATATGAGAACATCTTCGATTAACTAAAATTAAATTACTGTATTAATTATTGCATAACACATCATTTAGAACATAAATCTACAGAGCAATGTCATGTAAAAATGTACATATATTTCCCTAAGAAATCTTGAAAATATCAAATATATATTTTTAACAAAACTGATCACTGGAAGTATTGACATATAATGAATGTTTTTCATGATGCACAATATCTTAAACCTGAAGTGAAAGCTACTAAAGTTATGTAATCACACACAGATTTCCTGAAAGAGTAACACTTTATTGGAAATAGGTGATGCATTTCTCTGCACCTCATTTTTTTTTCTGGTCCAGAGATTCTTCATGGCATTCTTCATCTCTGCATTTCTCAGGGTATAGATTAAGGGGTTCAACATAGGGGTAATGACATTGTAAGACACAGTCACAGATTTATCCATGGGTAAGGTTGAAGGAGGTCTCACATACATAAAAATGCAGGGAACAAAGAATAAGACCATTACAGTGTGGTGGGAACCACAGGTGGATAAGGCTTTGTGCCTCCCTTCCTGACTAAGTTTCCTCATAGAGTACATAATGACCCCAAAGGTGATAAGTAAAAGCATGAAGAAGACCACATAGATTGCCCCATCATTGGCATCCATGGTGAGACCAATGATGTAGGTGTCAGTGTAGGCAAGTTTTAATAACCAGGGCCTGTCACAGATGAAATGGTTGATGATATTAGGACCACTGAAGGGAAGATCATAAACCAAGAGAAGCTGAACTACAGCATGCACAAAACCTCCAAGCCAAGCCAGTAGGAACATTAGAACACACATCCATTAGGTCATGGTTGTCATATAATGCAGAGGTTTGCAGATGGCCACATAGCAGGACATGCCACGAGAAGTAAAATCTTAGCACCACCAAATAAATGTCCTATAAAAGGCTGAGTCATGCAAGTTTGGAAAGAAATGGTTTTCTTCTCATAGAGTAAGCCTATAATCATTTTTGGGGTAACTAAAAAACATCATTTATGAATGTTCAGTACCCAAGAAAGAAGTACATGAGGGCATGAAGTTTTGAGCTGACCACCACAGTCACAACAATGAGTAGGTTGTCCACCATTGTCACAATGTAGAGGAACAAGAAAACAATAAACAATATTTTCTGACCCTGGACGCTCTGAGTTAGTCCCAAGAGGATAAATTCAGTCACATTGTTCCTTTGTTCCATACATCATTCTTTGTATTCTTATTTCACAAGTCAGAGACAAATTTACTTAAAAATATAATTATTACTAATGACTATGAAATTTTAAGATAATTTGTTTATTCATTTAACAAGAAGTAAATATTATTTATTATGTTCCAGTACTGTGTGAGACTATAAGAATACAAGGCTGATATAATAAAATGATCCCTAACATCAATGATTTTATAGACTATTAGACACACACATACAGACAACACACAGACATAAGTATTTAGATACATATGTGAGAAAAGGACAGATTATTAAATAAATGGATTCCTAAAACTAATTTTCCATCTAGAAGAAAATAAAATTATACATATAGATAATACCACATGCAAAAAAATAATTTAAGATTTAATATAAAAATAAAGCAATGTTTCCTTTATATTTTCTGTCAAGTTGAAAAAAATAATGCCTTCCTACACTCTAGATGTGGAAGAATCTCTTAAACAACTTAAATTTCAAATAGACATCCTTAATTTCAAGATTTTCAAGGACTTTAGGAAAACATACCATAAACAAAAGCCCTTTGGAGAAAAGATTAATATTTCAAAGGACAATGTTAATATCTAAAACAAACAAAGAGTTCTATCTAACAAGTTAGCAAGTAAAAGAAAACAAAGCAAAAATGGACAAGGGATATAGATAAACAATTAAAATAAGAGTTTAACCATATGGCCAACAAATATGAAAGGATGCTGAAATGCATCTATAAATAGCAAAATGCAAGAGAAAAAAAATATATATCACAATTTCAGACTAACAAACTTAAAAATGGTAAGAACCGTGACTGGAATAAAAGCAGACAAACAGGCATTCTCTTACATTGTTAGTGAAAATATAAATGTGATTTTTTGGAATGCAATCTAGCTTAAAAATAAAAATACATATACCATTCATTCCCCAAACTACACTCTTTAGAATTTATCCCATGGAAATTAAAGCACCAGTACATAAGGATATATGCACAGCATATAGTTGATGCATTATGTATAATGACATTAACATAAACAACAAAAAATTAAAGTGAATGGCATTCAATACTGAAATGGTTGAATAGATTAAAACATCTATTAAATGGAATATTACAATCTCGAAGAATGCATTACAGCTATACCTGTACTGCTAGAGAAATTCCCACAAGGTACTGTTCAGTAAGAAAGAAACATGCACAAAACTGTGTGTAATACAATGCTATTTTAAACAAAAATAAAAATGACATAAATGCACCAGTTTATAAATGTTTATGAGCATGAACAAAATATGTAAGGATAAAAAATTTACTTTTGGTTGTAAACATGGATTACACTTGTGCTAGTGATGAGTAAGGGTAGGTAATGTATGTCAAAGGATGAATGCAATGAAAGGGACAATCCAAGAAAAAAAATCAAATAAAACACTTCAAAACAGCTAAACCTACATAATAAATGTTATCAATATGTGCCAGCTGTACTATCTCTTAAAATAACCCTACTAATGATACCTAGTTACTTTAAGTTTGTATTGACAATTATTTCAATATCTGACCTTATCTCCTCTTCACAATAGCTGGATTGTTTGTCTTCCTAGCTATGAACAAGTTCTTCACTTGTGCAATAGATCCCATCCTGTTTATCACTATTAAGAACAAGATCCTGTAATTATCTCCTCAATTTCCTATATCATCAATTTTCTCCTTTAATCATCATGCCTATGAATTGAAGTAACAGCTTCCTTATGTAAGTATAAACTTGGATACTGAAAGTCACTCATTCAAGTTATATGTATGCTACACAATCCTGTTTTTAATGAAAAATGATGCTTACTTTGATTGATCCCATCATGAGATTTATAAATACAGCCTATTAAAATATGCTCCATATAGTTACACTTAAAATTCGCTTCCAAAGAATGCTAATGTTAGAGAAGGTAAATTCACTCTGGGTCTTCATAACATAAAAATTTCCAAAAGAGCATTACAGAAATGAGTCAATCCCCAAATATTTTGTCAATTACAAATGATCCCTAATAATGTTTATTATTGGAATCACTAAAGAGAACTTTTAAATAACTGTGACTTGCCAAATAACACCATCAATGTACTTTTACAAAATGTAAACTCTAGTTCAGATTCTTATGTATAAATACACATCCTGGGTTACCTGCATAATGAGATCCAATCATTCTGTATTGTGGTGCTTTCTACTGTGAAATAAAAGATAATAGTTTTATGCACTGACAACAGCTCTGTAGACACAGAGAGCAAGCTATCACATACACCATCACTAGAACTTGAAATATTTCACTGTGACCAGCTCTTTCTATGCTTGCAGAAAGTTTGTGTCATATCAGTGATTCAGAAAAGAGTTACCTTTTAAATAAGGAAATTTTTGATGTGAATAATGCTATTTAACCTAAAGAAGTCTGAATCCTGATTGTTAACAAAGAGATCCAAAACCCCCAATGTTGGCAGAATTTGTCCCCCAAACACTCAGATGTTAAATCAACATTATCAGGTTAAAAACTTAACAATTGTGCATTACATAAATAAACATTTTGCAGTTTATGTTTGAAAAGTGAAATAGTGAAATAGCATTTTGATTCTCATTTACTGGCCTGACTTCATACAGGATAGTTGAACTTCGGTTTGCCTGAAGGATGGAGAATAACTTCATGTCCTTATTTTATAATGCTTTTGACTCCATTATTTCAATTCAAAAAAACCCACAGAAATGTAAATATTCCTACACATTCTGGGATAAAGTCAAACATCTGTGGAAATGTATGTTCATTTGAACTACAGCACATATTTTTGAGTCATTCAATTGCTGCATCTCCAAGGGTGATTCTTCTTTAATTAAATTCACTGGGACATTGATCATAATTCTGTGAGTCGATTCTGTATCTCCAGAGATTCCATAAGAATATTCACCTATGTAGAACATAATTTACAGATCCACGTAGTCTGGGGAAGAGTCCAATATGTACAAAATTTAAATATGTAAAAATGTGTTTTTGAAATCATGACCTTTGAAATAGGCAAATGTATTGTGTATATAAATTGAAACTATGCTTTTTAAGATCACTTTTAATCTCATTTTCAAGAATGATGAAAGTTCATCATAATAAGTCATTGAAAAATTGAATCAAATGCAGATATAGCAGTGTTACCTGTCCAGCAATAAGAAAGTTTCAGACAGGAAAATAAGTAAAATCTGCATTGTAAATTAAAAGAAAATTGAAACATTTAAAGGAATAACTTAAAGTAGTCCAGGAATCCTAAGTCTTTATCACACTCTAAAGACTTTTCTGAGGAAAGTAATACCAACTGTTACTTTTGCATAAAGTTTCAGTGAATTACCTTGGGATGGGAGAAAGAAAATTTCCTCACTTGGAAATATACATCAAAAGAAGGAAGACTAGCAGATACTGTATAGTTCTGGTTGCCTTCTTGCCATTTTTCTTGCATTCTGTCTTAGTAATTAACCTTATATTTTCAGGAAAGGCAAAAATCCAATATTTACATAATTAGATTTCCCAATATCTTTTGAAAATTTGGGTGCCCAATAAGGTTGAATTTAAGTCATTTCATGGGACATGTAGGAAGTGGGATGATTCAAGCAGAATTCAAGCTCCCTTAGGCCCCTCTCCTTTATGCTTTCTAAAATTCTGAAAAATTGTCTGCAAACCTAAAGCTACCTTGTGAGCATGAGCAGACCACAAGAGTAGAAGCCTTGAGTGATTCATCACTGAGCAGTAGGAACCAGTGTCCTCAAATGTTTGGAACCAACTTCAGATAGCCTCTGAAGACAGGAAGAAAAAAAAATCTCTATCTTGTTAAAGTCACAGTTATTTCAGCTCTTTGCTATTATCAATCCCAAATAATATTATTTAGAGTTCAGGATGTATTGTGAATGATGCCATGGCATGTCCCCATCCTCCATAAGAACTGTTGGTCTTGATAGCAATGAAATTCTATTGTCTGTAGAAAGGCTTAGAAATGCTTAGATGTTAATTTCTCTGTGTACCACTATAATAATTCCTTATTATCAAATGTCACATAAGTGTGTCTCATTTGCGTTAAAAAAGACTTACTTAAAATTACAAAAAAATCATACAATTTTATTAGCAAATGTTGATAAAATTTACTTAATTTGACAATTTCATATTTTACTTCATATTATTTTAACAATAAATATTTAAAAATTAAAATATATTGTATTTATAAATTTCCCTTTGGGATTTCACTTAAAGAAATTATTAGAAAATAATTATGTATCCTTATACTGAAATAAAAGTTCTAATGCAATAATCTCTTAGCATAAAATCTGATTACAAAAGTGAAAGAAAAAATAATAAAATAATTCTCATACAAGAAGATATATACAGTAGAATAAAGTGCTAACTAATTGTAATATGAATCTGAAATCCTTTATTTTAACAATAAAACAAAATAGAGGAATGAAAGGTTTAGCAGTTTGGTATTATTTATGAATTCCAAAAATAGATAGTGGATTATATTTGTAAACTGGTCTGTTCTTCTGGGCATATTAGATTGTATTATCTTCAAAGGTTTCACTTTTACTTGATTAAATAATGATTAAGACTTTGATTGGGCCATGTCAGTAGGATGTTGAGTACCCGCCCACTTGGTTGGCAAGGACTCATAGAGAAAATGACAGGACAAAGGAGTTAGTTGGAGTTGTGATGCTAGAATTTTGATATGGGAGGCCTGGGAAGTAAAAATACAGAGAAACAGATAGGTACAGAAGGAGAGAAATCTCCATTAGATACAGCAGAGGCCCCAGGAAGAGAGAGGAGCCATTTGCCTGATCGTCTCCAGCTGACCTTGTGGAAAGAGCAGATCAGCTAATGTCAGAGAGAGATGAGCCCTGAGAGAGAGATGAGACTCATCCCAGCCTACAGCTGCTATTGGAAGAAGCTGGGACAAGGGAGCCTTAAGAGGAAGAGGAAGCCTGAACCCTTTCAGATGTCAGCAGCCATCTTTCTCCAACATGTGGCCACAGACTTTGGTGGGAGAAGTAACTTACACTTTATATCCTGGTAACTGTAAGCTTTTACCCCAAATAAATACCCTTCAAAAAATCAAACAGATTTCTGTTATTTTGCACCAGCACTCCTTTGATTGACTAATACAAGAGGGGAGAAAATAAAGAAGACATGGCATATTTTATTTATCTCAAAGTGGTCATGGTACATTCAACAAAATAGAAAATATGTCCAGCCATAAAACAAGTTGCAATAAATTTCAAAGGACTTAAATCATAGAGAATATATGCCTGATAATAATGGAATTCAACTAGAAATTATAAGAAAAATATAACTAAGCATTTTCCAATTATTTACAAATTAAACAGAATTGTTCAAAATTACCCAGGGCATAAAAAAGAAATCACACCGGCATTAGAAAATATTTTTAATGGTAGCATAAGAAAAACAAAAGAATATTAAAATATATTGGATTAGCTAATACAATTCCTAGATGAAAGTTTACAGCTTTACATGCAACTATTAGATAACAAGAAAGATGAAAATATATGAACTACAATTTGATCTCAAGAAACTGGAAAAGAAAGAGCAAAATAGACTCAGAGAATTTTGCAGAATGGAAATAGTAAATATAGGACAGAAATGATTGATAGAGCAATTTATTGAAAAATAGATAAAAATATATAAAGTAAGACTCTATTTACAATGGGTTCACACCCAGAGGAATGGATTAAGTTTAAGAACAAGTTTTTCTGGGGTACCTACATAGCTTCAAACCCCCTAGTTCACTCACCATGCCCCCCAAAAACATGTTATTTGCACATACCAAATACATTCATTCCACCACAATATACCAAATGCCTTAAGTCATTTCAGAATCAAGGCTAAATACAAAATCTCATTAAAATCAGTTATCAGTTTGATCTATCCTGGGATACAATTCCCCTCTGTCTGTTGACCTGTCAAATCTAGAAAACAAGTTATCTGCTTCCAAGATACAATGGGAAGGCAGCCATAAGATAAACATTCCAATTTCATTACGGAGAAGTTCAAAGAAAATCAGGGGTAATGGAACCTAAACAACGAAAAAACCCAGCAGGGCAAATTCCATTAAATTTCAAGGTCTGAGACTCATCTATGGATGAATATTTTGTCCTCCAGGCCTGATGGAGCAGCAACTTCATACCTTCCAAATGCTTGCTCAGTGACTCTGCTCTCCCTGAGCACTGGGGTCAATGCTCCAACCTCTGTGAAAACCAGTATGAGAGGCAGGTTCTCTGAAAACTCTGAGACGGAAGCCTCATGCTTTCTGAGCATTGAGGAGGCAGCAGTCTACCTAAACAATGAGGCAGAAGGCTTGCCCTGTCCAAGCACCTGGGCAGATGACCTGCACTTTCAAAGCACAAGGGTGGCCCCAAGTTTTCCAAATGGATATATGGGCCTGCTCCCTTGGCCTGAAGATATCTCTTGCCCTCAATAGATCTCTTTGATCCAGGCCTCAGTTTTCATGGTTCTGCCCTGGAAGTCATTCTTCCTTCAATTTCAACCTTTTCTGTCACTTTCAGTTCAGTCTTGCAATGTTTATTCTCATATAAATTTTACAAAAACCTTGCCAGCTTTGCTTGAAGTTCATAGGTATCCAAACCATCAAACAGAAAGCCTTCCCACAAATTTTTCCTGCCTAACTGCATTTCTGAACATGACTTCCACTGAAACACCTGACTCTTTCCTTGTTCAGTTAAACTCTCAAATGGAGTGCTATTCTCTGGGGGCTCACTTTCCAGAAGTTCAGGGAAGTCCCTGATAGAGCTGCTTCTGACAAAAGTCTTAGCACCCACTATCTAGATAGGCTCCAAATAGAATTTTCTAAACTATCAATTTCTGGCTACTTTGAGCTTAAGAGCTGAGTTTTTCACTTATCCCTTTCCGCTCCCATTTTACAATAAACTGCAAGAAGAAACCAGGCTACATCATCCACATTTAGCTTGGAAATCTCCTCAGCTGAAATTCCAAGTTCCTTACTTTAAAGTTCTTCCCTCCTACCTTTAGCATTCATATTTTTTACCAACAAACAGTCTTTTCAAAGCAATCTAAGCCTTTTATCTTCTAGGCTCTACTCATTACCAAATCAATCCCAAATGTATTTCCACATTTGTAGGTATTTGCAGTATCAGCACCCCACTTTTCTGGTACTAAAATCTGTTTTGGTTTCCTTGGCTACTCAATAAAATAGCATGCAATGGATTAATTTAACAATGAGTATTCATTAGGTCATGCTTCTGAGCCTAGGGGATGTCCATATCATGGCATCATCAAAACAATGCTTTCTTCTCCGAGAACGGGTATTCTGAGCCTGGTTATCACTGATCCTTGTTATTTGGATGTTCTGTCACACAACAATGCACATGGCAGCCTCTTCTGGCCTCTCTCATAATTTCAAAGTTCCATTGACCATCAGCCTCTTGCTTCCCCTGGCTTGCTCTCTCTCTATCTGACTTTCATTCTGCTTAAAATGACTCCAGTAACAGTATAAAGACCCACCCTGATTGAGTAGGGCCACATCTAACTGGAGAAACCCCAACAATAGTCCTACTTACAGTGAATTCACACCCACAGGAATGGATTAAGTTTAAGGACATATTTGTATTTTGGGGGGGATACATACCTTCATATCACCAAACTACCTTAACCAAATGATCAAAGTCAACATGTCAAGTACCTGGACTAATCAACAATATGTGCCTCCTGATATGATACTCTCTGGTAGTTTGAGTCATTTATAGACAACAGAAAATTATTTTCATAATTGGTCCAGCCATATGGGTGTGAACCCATTGTGAACTTTTTATAGATTAAATTCATTTAAGAGTCATTTAATTAGATTACTCCAGTAAGGCATAGCCCAGGGTGGGTCTTAATCTTCTTACTGGAGTGTTTTATAAACTGAAATTGGCCAAGGTGCAAAAATAGAGAGAAACTCCCAGAATCTGAAAGAGAAGTCCCCAGGAGGCAGAAATTAAACTCTGTGTAACACAGAAGGTGAGAGGAAGTCACTGAAGGCAGAAGTTGAAAGCAACAAGGTCCAGAGGAGAAGGGAGAGCCAAGCAAACATTTCCATGTGCCTGGTGGTCCAAAACTGCAGCTCAGAGAGAAATCATCTCCTGGTGAAGCCTTGATTTGGATAATTTCATGGCCTCAGAGTTATAAGCTTATATGTTAATAAATCCCTATTGTAAAAGGCAGTCCATTTCTGGTATATTGCTTTGGCAGCCTTTAGCAAAATAAACACACTCAAAGGAGAAATTTAATGACATTTCATTTGTATGCTATCCCTTCCAAAAATGCATAACCTGGTTGTAAACATGAGGAATCATCAGACAAACCCAAACTGAAGAATATAGTGCCATCTATAAAATAACTTTCCATACTCCATAAATTGTCAATTCATGAAATATAAAGAACCAGAAATAGTTTTAGACGAAAGGAGTTTAAAGACACATGACAACTGAAGGCAGTATATGACCTTGAAATCTCTTATTCCATAAAAAGAACATTATTGGGCAATTGGTGAAATTACCATATTGTCTGTAGATTAGATATTCTTATTATATGAATGTTAATATCCTAATTTTGATAACTACTGTGTTTATGCATGGATATTCTTTGTTTTTTAAAATAACTTGTTAGTTCTTAGTTTTATATAGAAGTATTTAGATCTAAATGTTTATCATGTCTGCAGCTTACTCAAATATTTTAGTTTTATATAGAAGTGTTTAAATCTAAATGCTTATCATGTCTGCAGCTTACTCAAACATTCAAGGCAAAAATGAATCTATATATATGAGAAAGAGAAAGAACTGCCTATAGTAAAATAATGAAAATATTTTACATATCTATAATAATTTATGCATTCATATAAAACCTCTTGAAGAGAACAAGAAAGAACAATTATAAGACCTTGAGTTAGGCAAATATTTCCTGTATGACAATAAAAACAGTATAAAAGAAAAAAATTGATAAATTCCATTTTATTGAAATTGTGGAATTCTGCTGTTCAAGTGACAAACCACAGATTAGGAGAAAATATTTTTTCCAAAAATATTATGTCTGATAAAGGACTTGTTTCTGCAATAGATAAACAGCTCCCAAATTTCAATAACAATAAAGCAAACGATTCAATGTAAAATGTGCAACAGATTTGAACAGACATTTCACCAAAGAAAAGATATAAATGGCAAATAAAAGCACATGAAAATATGCTCAATATCACTATTCATTCAGGAAATGCAAACAAAATCACAATAAGATATCACTACTTAGTCTTAGAATGATTAAAATTTTAAGTATTGACAATACCACGTGCTTCCAAAGATGTAGAGTAAAGCATTTGTTTCTGGTGGTAAAACAAAATGCTAAAGTTGGAAAACAGTTTGGCAGTTGTACATGAAGTCAAACTTAGTTACTTTACAAGCAAGCAACTCCACTCCTAGGTACTTACTCAAGTGTAATGAAAACTCATGTTTTCACATAAAAAAACTGCAAATGAATATTCTTAGTAATTATCTTCATAATTTCTAATAGCTGAAGGCAAGTCAAATATCACTCAATTGGAACAGATAATGTAATTGTGATACATACATAAGTGGAATACTACTTAGCAATATAAAGGAATAAACTATTGGTATCCACAATCACAAAGATAAATCTCAAATGCATTATGCTATTCAAAAGAAGGAAAATTGCAAATGATTCTACACTATAAGATTTAAGTTATATAACATTCTGGAACAGGCAAACTTTTAGGACAGCAATGAATTAGTGTTAGCCAGGATCTGACTACAGAAAGTGGGGGGAGGATCTGACTACAACCTCATGGATGGCATTTTGGCCATAATTTTGAACATTAATTTTGAAAATACATGTGGCAGTTTGAGATAATTTTATGACTCCCCAAAAAGAGAAATATTATATTTATAAACTAATCTATTTTTCTGGGTGTGATAACCTTTGATTGTATTAGATTCAGCTGAGATGTCTTTGATTAAACTAACTGTTAAGATTAGGGCTTTGATTCAACCACATCAGTAAGGCATGACTCAGGTTGAAACTTGTCCCCTTGGTGGGCCTATATAAATGGACACTCAATCAAGCAGACACACAGGAAGAGAGAGAGCTTTGTCATGTTGTTCCTGGGGCCCTGGGGAGAGATAAACCATTCACCTCATAGTTTACAGCTGAGATTGGGAAGAAGCTGGGCTCATGGAGCCTTACGAGGAAGAGGAAGTCCAAGAAGGATAGACCAGAGATCAGTGACCATCTTGCTTCAAGACATGGAAATTGACTTTGGTAAGAAAGCAACCTTGAGTTGACTTTTTAGGGCCTTGTAACTGTAAGATTTTACCTCAATAAATTCCATTTGTAAAAGCCAAGAGATTTCTGGTACTTTGCATCAGCACCCCTTTTGCAGTCTAATACAATATATATACAATTTGACCCAACAATTCTACTTCTGAGAACTTACACTTGCACAGATTCAAAAGGACAGATATTTATTGCAAATTATTTGTCATAAACAAAGATTGGACACAACATGAAGAAGACTTGATGTATTAGTTTTAGTACACCTTTTTGATGGAGTATAATGCAGTTGGGTCAGAAAATGTCATGTATTCAATTTTAATCCATTCCTATGGGTGTGAACCCACTGTAAATAGAACCTGGCAAAGATATTATTTTTAGTCAGAGTGTGGCCCAACTGAATGGTTGGTCTTAACCCTCTTACTGGAGGCTTTATGAAGGCAAAGCCTGGTAGAGGAGCAGGGAGTTGGAAGTCAACAGAAGCCAGAAGAGAAATTAGAGGACATTGCCCTTTAACTGACAGGGAAAAACCAAAGAACCCTGAGGTTTGCCAACCAGCCAGAAGATACCAACTCTTAGAAGTAGCAAGCCTTCTAGCCTCTTGTTTTAGTTTTCCAATGGACTGCTGATGCAACGTACCAGGAATTGGCTTGGAAATTTTAAAGGGGATTTATTTGGAGTAAAAGCTTACAGTTCCAAGGCTGTGAAAAACCCAAACCCCAGGATCATCAGAGATGCTTTCTCACCAAAATCTAATGGCATGTAGTGAAATTTGCTGCCAATCTCTGCCAAGGTCTCTGCCTTTCCCTCCAGAATCTACCATCTCTCAGGGTCCAGCTCCTGCAGTTCAGCCATCAGCTATCAAGCATAGGACTTATCTCATTTTAAACATCTCCATGGGTCCAGCCTCTTGGGGCTTCATGCTTAATGTATCCTCTAGTCCTTCCTCACATACCAGGATCAAATGTGGCAGCTTTCTTTTTCTCTGTGTCTCATTGTATGTCTCTCTCTCTGTCTCCATTTTTATCAGACATAGCAAGAGGGCAAAGACTTAACATGAATCACACTCCACTTACATAGTCCAATCAAAAGCCCAAAAGCAATCTTATCAAGTAATCTAATCAAAGGTCCTTCATCCAAATTTAATGCAATCAAAAGGTGTCACACCCATAAGAGTATATTAGCTTAAAAATATAATCTTTCTGTTTTCAGGATACATAATATAATCTCCAACATCTGATACCTGAATCTATCTTAAGTCAATCCATTTTTATCTTATCTGTGATGGCATCTAGGAATCTAAGTCATGCATAAGAAGGAAACTTATAACGTATGTTACATCTTTATGGACTGATATGGAAAGTACATCAAAATACTGAGTAGTAAAATGCAAACGCTAGTACACACTAATGACATAAACTCATATGCATGTACAGTATGTGAAAATGCTTGTATTTGCAAAGATATTTGAAAAATCTTAAGTTACAGAAAACAGTGCTTGCCTTTGGGAAGGAATACTGGGAGCCTCTGGTAAAGAATGGAAAGTTTTTTGTTTGCAACCATTTTTTATGATTTGCTTTGTACTATATAATATTATTAGATACTAATTATTTTATTTTTAAAAAGTAGATGGATTACACAAAAATAACATATATAATGCAACCAAAATTGAAAGAATAAGACAGTCTGGATACTATTAAGTATTAGAATCATAATATACTAGTAACTAGTGTATTAGTAACTAGTACAGTAAAAAGAATAAACAAATGACAGATTTAATGTCCTCTATAAGGATGATGACAGAAAGACATACAAAGACTTCATAGTGAAGATGGTTGTGTTTTATTTCTCTTAATCTTGATTTTATGTGAGCTGAATAATAATAATGAAGATAAAGATACCAGGAGCTGTCCAAGTTAGAATAGAGGAGAATGGATAATGATACTCATCCAGGACAAATTAAATTTCACTTCCATATAACTACCTCTAATACTTTTACTCTTGTCCTTTTCATTCATTGTCTTTGATCCTTGGAAATGACTAAACAATGCAAATTCTTTCTCTTGGTTCATTGTGACATCAAATCTAAAGAGGATCCCCACCACCCTCAGTCACTGTTACATCACTTTTTTCACAGTCTGGCACTTTCTTGTTTAAATTATTATTACTTTTAACATACTCTTCTATTTATTTTCTACCTTACTCCAAAAAAGTATTTCTTTATTCATGTATATGCTATTATAATATATTTATATTAATGTTTAAGAAGGCCAACTCTGAAGTCAAACTACATGGGTTTAAATAACACTTCATGCACCTGGTGGGATAATTTTCCAAGTTTCCATTAATTTTCAAGAAAACAGAAGTAGAATCTACTTCAAAGACACTTACAGGATAAAATAAGACAATGCGTTCATAGTGTCTGTCACATTGTAGTAAATAAATAATAGATTGCACTACAAGTATTAATTTTTTTGCACAGCTTTCTTATTTGTCAAAAATTTCTTTAAATTTTGGGATCTTCCTTAGCCTGATTTTGATTTGTGAGGCATTCCGACTTTTAAAGTGAATCCTTCACATTGTTACTATGGTTAGCCTTCAGAATTCTGAAAGTTTCTTATGGTCACCTAATATAGGATCTTTAAACAACTGAATAATAAATATGAATCAGTTTTTTAAATGTCAGATATAATTGGGACATTGACTTGGAAATGAGGCAGACAACAAACTGTGTGAAATTTATTAAGTTACTACAGAGTGCCGGCGTTTTCCTGCATGCTTTGTAAAGATTATGATATATAATGATTGAAATTACTGTAAAATAGATATTACTATGTTATTTTACTCATAAACTAAAATTAAAAGGACTCTTGAATGATTGTGAAATGCATACAGCATTACATAAATGAATGAGATGGAATTTAATCTTAGTTCTGTTGACTGCAGAACCCAAATCTTTCCATACCATTTGAAACTCTGTAGACTTCAGGACTTCTAAAGGCTGAATAATGCCCTAAAAGTTGATAATGTCTTTGCCTGAAGTTCAAGGATATGTGACATCAGAGAGAATTGGTCATGCAAGGAGGTATCTTTTCCACCTAAGGAGAAAGTGGGCAGGACAAGATCTACAGAGTTTCTGACTCCAGGATAACAAGTCTCCTGCTATTTTTAGAAGAGCTCAAAGTCCAAATCTGCCATAACTGAACATTGGATCAGTGCCAGTCAATATTTTTCTTTCAAAATACATTTATATAATGTTTCCTACGTGGCAGGAACAGTTAAATTCATTTAAAATATATTAGACGATGTAATTGGCTAGGTAACTATGAGGTAGGTACTATCATTACTATTTTACAGATGAAGAAAATCATTTTCTCATGTCTCATTCACAGCCATTTTTTTTTCAATTAAAGGAAAAAAGTAAAGTGAAATATTTCTTTATTAGAGAAATTCTTAAAGCTTTTAACAATGTAGGCCGGGGATCTTCAAGACAGTGATATAGCTGTGTTTCCAGAG
>JAQZBX010063205.1:0-16627 GCA_029593785.1 Cabassous unicinctus | reverse complement strand
TAAATGTTACAAAAACAAAAAGGGGGAAATGGTGAGGTGTGAGAACAATTATATCAAGCATTATTTACAATAAATTTTTTAAGCCAAAGATCAAAATCATATACGTCAGCAGCAGAGCATTTCTGGCAAAAATCAGGCAAAAATACAGAAACAAATATTAGACAACTAGTTTATTAAAAGCATAAAGATAATAATCAATGGGAGAAGGCAGAAGTTAAGTTAGGATATAGGGTCGAGGTTTTGCTCTTATCATTATAGATAAAGGAGACCAGCTTTGGGTCCTGTCCAGATGTCTGAAACCTAGACATAAACAAGCCGAAGAAGCTGACACAAGAAGCAGAAAAGATGGTAACTTCTAAAAGGCAGAATGTCACTCTAACACAGTTATTCCTTGCTATGCTTACCTTGACAACCACAGCAGTAAGGAGTGCACCTTCACATAATTATACATATTGAGCTTATATTACTAACTCACCTCTTTTAGACTTGTTGACTTGGGAGAACAAATCCTACCCTGTTTATATTAATCAGTCTTTTCATTTCCCTGGGCCCATTGATTCTTGCCTTCCTCTAAAACCTGAGGAGGAAGGGAAATTTATTGAAAATTTAACCTTGCCTTTTCTTGAATGACCTATCTGCATAGGATACATCGATCCAAGTATACAGCCCCAAAATCATAGTACAAAGTGATAAATGGCATACATGCCATGTTTCATCTGAGGTTGTGCTCTTTAATAATTCCTATAGAATTGTAAAGAATCGGGCCCTTATAGGGATACCAAAACCTAATGTAAACACAACCATAAGTTGAAAATTTAGTAATTCAACAGAAACAACTAATAAAAGCTATCATTATTTTTGGAATTTTGGAGATGTCATAAGTATAAATACATCACTAAATTGGACTCATCAGGGAAGATTTATCCCACAACTATGAGACACTAAACTTAACAAAACTAAAAGTTATTTATGGAAATTATTTTTTGGGAACTAGCTCAGGTTTTGAATGGCAAGGCAGTAAAACTAATATTACCTGTTTAAAAAGAAAATCCACTTAATTTCTTAAAGTATGTGTATGGGATCCCATTGTTTTTATAGTTGTAATGGTGAGCATTAATCAAACATGGTTTTTCTGCAGCAATTGTTCTCTTTATACTTGTGTATCAAAGTCTGTTTTACAGGAGAATTCTACTGTAGTTCTAATAGGACGACGGCGTCGTGGAATATGGCTTCCGGTTCGCCTGAATCGCTGCTGGCAGTCTTCCCCTGAGAGCCAAATCCTTTGGCACTTTCTAAATCATTTGAAAAGAACCAAACATTTAATTGGATTAATTATAGCTGCTGTATTTGGGCTTATAGGTATTATTACTGCTGCTGCTGTAGCAGGAGCTGCCCTACATGAGAATATCCAAACACACCAATATGTTAAAAATTGGCATCACAATGCTAGTGAGCTATGGCATAGTCAAACATATATAGATGAGCAAATTAATAATAGGCTTAATGATTTAGAGATGGCTGTTACACAAATGGGAGATCAAGTATATAATCTAAATTTAAAACAAGATTTGAAATGTAATTGGAATAAAAATGCTTTTTGTATCACTCCTCTCCCATACAATGATTCCCATTATGAATGGGAAAAAATTAAAAATCATTTAATAGGTCATCACACAAATTTATCTATAGAAATTACAAATTTGCAAAAAAGGATTTTGAGCATGTCTCAGAAACAACTTACTACGCTTCCAGGTAGTGAATTTTGGCAATCAGTGACAGATCAATTGAATAAAATAAACCCCTTACATTGGTGGAAATCAACCTCTGTACTTGCTAACTTTGGTGTGGTGATCATTGGTGCTCTGCTACTCTTAACTGTACTAGGAGGCATTCGCAAAGCCCTGCTGTCCCGCATTAATAAAGCTGAAAAATCCAGCCATGCCAACAACTTGATTCTGCTTAAAACCCTTGACTCTCGAACCCCTGTCCATGGCAGCTTGGCTGGTGGCCAATGACGGGTAAGACCTTCAGAGGAGGGCAACCTAAGACAGGCACAGTCACCCTGGACAAAAAACAAAAAAGGGGGAATTGTTGGAGAAGATGTTGAGAGTCAGAGCATAAAGGGTTAAGCATTCAAAAAGCATGCTTGCTGGCAAAGAAACATTAGTAAATGTCTCCAAGGACTCTGCATATTGCAGACGTCAGTAGGAGGAAGCAGAGTGGAATGAACCCACCACTAAGAAGTTACTGTACAAATTCTTAAGAAAAACTATCTAGAAATACAGGAACCGGCAGCTCTCCTACATGCCAAGCAGAGGAACTAGTGAAGGACGCCCTACTTTTGTTATCAGCTTTGTAGTATAAAAAGCAGCTTCAGCCTAAATAAACTTGCCTGCATTCCTCATGGAGTGAGGTCCCCTGATCCCAATCTTCCTTTGGATCATTCCCGGCACCGTCTACCTCCACGTTGAATTACAACAAAGGGGGAGAGCCAGAGGTGAGACCGCAGACTGGCCCTCCTCCACGGCTCTCCAAACCCACAGTCGCAAAAACCTGGGGTGACTGACACTCTGTTTGCCTGGACTTAAGCTATTTGTGATTTCAGTTCTAGGTGAGCTAGGTAGAAAAGGCCGATTTAGGGGAAGTCTGAGCTGTGGCGAACCCGGATCGTCTATTAGCTTGCTTCCATCTCAATACCTTCTGTTTAGCCACGCTCCATTACTGCGTCGCCTCACGTCTCATTTTAGAGGCCGTGTTTTCCTGAATTTTGAGGAGCTACCACAGACAGTTTGTAAAAAAATTCTTTCATTTCCTGCAGCAGTTTTTTTAAATTGGCCCTTTCTTTGCATCTTGAGTTCTAAGTTCTTTGCGCGTTTTCCAAGCTGTGGAACCTCTTCACAGGCTCGTGTTGGGGTTTCTTCATGGTGTGCACGAGTGTGAGTGTGTGTGTGAGTGTGTGCATGAGTGTGTGTGTTTGTGAGTGTGTCTGTGAGTGTGTGTTTGTGCATGTTATGGATGTGAGGCTGGGAGCTTGTACCCCAGAAAATGTGCTCTCAAACTCACGCCCCTCCTGTGGCGTGGACCCTCACAAGCCGCCGCTCAGCCAGGACGGCCTCCACCCGTCACTGACGCGTCCCAGGGACGGTCTCAGGGAGAGAAGGGTGCAGGGAGCAGCCCGGAGCTGAGTCAGTGGGGCCAGGAGAGGAGGCGCCGCCCTGTGCCTGGCCATGTGACGGGAATGCCAGGGACCCCAAAGGTTGACGGCCGTGGAAGCCACAGACCTGGAGGAGGCGGCCGCTCAGCCTCTGAAACTGCACGACGATGCGCCCCCGTTGTCGAGCTGCCCACAGTGTGCTGTTTGTTTCAGCAGCCGGGAAACTGAATCCGTGTGTGTTAGGGTACATGTCTGTAAGTGTGTGTCGATGAGTGTGGTTGCATGAAGCACACGTACGTGCGTGCATGTGATCATGTGTGTGTGTGTGTGTGTGTGTGTGTGTGTAGGAATGTGCATGTACGTGTGTTGGAGTGCATCTGGGTATGTGTGATTGTGTATTATGTATGCACATGTGTGTGTGTGAGCGTGTGTACGTGCATGTATATGTATGTCTGTGTGGTGTGTGAGTGATTGCATTTCTGTGTATGTGTGTGAGTGTGTGCATGCCCGTGTGAGTGTGTGTATTATGTATGCACGTGTGTGTGTGTGTGTGTGTGTACGTGCTTGTATATGTATATCTGTGTGGTGTGTGAGTGATTGTGTGTATTTCTGTGTGTGTGAGTGTGTGCATGCCCGTGTGAGTGTGTGTTCACCTGCTTGTTTTCCAGGTGCTCTCACGGATGCGAAGGAGTGGCCTCTGGACCCTGGCTTCCACCCTCAGCCGTCTCTTGGCAACCCTCCCTAACGCACTGTCGCCCAAGGAGGTCGCTGGGCGTGAGCACACCCCACTGCCCACCACCCGCAGGCTGGGTCCTCTGTGGTCTCCGCTGGCCGCTCCAGCTGACCGTGAGGACGAAGTGGGGCTGAGCGCTATGGCGCCTGCAGGCCACAGGCCTGTGCATTTCCCCTGATCTGGAACCTTAAACGGATTCCGTGCTCCACTGACGGTGCTGACCTCGGTCAGGGAGCTGGAAGTCCTGTTGCAGCATTTTTCTTTAGTTTTGCTCAATTTGTCCTGTACCTGGTAGGACACGCCTAAAAGTCCCTAAATTCCCGTAACATCCTCGGCAGTTTTTCTCAAGGGCCGCTGTCTGTCCGCTGATGCGCAGAGGCCACGTGCATTTTCACACGTGTTTGCATGTCTTCAGTACCAGGCTGGAGCTGCGCCCGAGCTCCATGCATGCTGCTTGGAAACCGGGCACTGATTCTGAGTTTTTCCTCCTCTCTCTCCTCTCCCACTATGGACCAACCTGCCCTACACTGAGCGGTCCATGTCTGTTAATTGTCATCTCAGGAAAGGAAGCTGGATTTCCAGACTATGACAGCACAGCATAGTGGATGTGGCGACACGCCGCGGCTACCTGCCCCAACTGTGCCCGCATGCAGCCGCTGGCAGGCTGCCGCCTCCGTCTGGGGCAGCAATCGACAGGCACAGGAAAACTGCCTAAACAAGCAGCAAACAAGTGGCATTTAAAGATGCCTCACTGGTACAATGGGGCTGGAAATGACTAAAACGGCACGCAATTGAGTCTCCCTCACAATAAACCCCATTGAGGGGGCTGCGAGGGGCAGCTGCGGACGTGCCAAATGCTGTTAGGGTCCTACGTGCTTGCTCCTTTAAGACACAAGCGTCTTACTTACTTCTTTGTTCACTCAAGCAAAGACTGTTTCAATGCACCCTTGGTAGTTTCTGAATACACCTTTTTTAATTTCAGTTTCTTGCTTATAACAATTTTTTCTTTTTCATTTCAGTCCAATCAAATACGCCATTCCAGGTCCAGAATTTCACAGAGACCTGACAGTGGTTATTCATACCCTGGAGCAATCGTTTTCAAACAGCTGGCAGAGCAGCTTACTATCTAGCAATCCTTGCAGCATTCCACTGGCTGCTGGAGAGCGACGTCACTGTGTTAGCCAGAAAACAAGACACCCCCAACCCCGGTTTTTCTTTTTGGCTTCCTGACTTTTTAGTTGAGCTTTAGACCGATTTATTCCTGCCTGACAGATCATTTACAGCAGGAGATTAAAATTAAAATTAAGACAAGTGTGGTGCAAGGCAATAAAACGTTCATTTATTCAACAAGCGGTTACCAGGCCCCTTCTTCTCCATGTGTTGGGGTCTGGGACAAGGAAGGTGAGGGCAGGCTCTGCCCTTACAGCAAAAACGGAGAAAAAGACACGAAAAGTCCTGGAAGTAAAAGTGACGGCTGCCTGGTGGGCTGGGGCGAGCTCCAGAGGGGCGACGCCTGCGAAGGGCCTTGGGGGAAGCAGAGGAAGCATTGAGAGGAAGGGGCTCGGAGGGAGCGGGAGTGGGGGTGAGGGGGGCGCGGGGCCGGGGGGACTGCGCCACCGCCCGCTTGGCCGCGTCCTGGGCAGCAGCCGGGTCCACAGCCTGGGTGGGCAGCACATTCACCGGGGGCCACAGGGCCGCGGGGCCACAGGGCTGCAGGGGTCACAGGGGCGCGGGGCCACGGGGCCGCGGGGTCACGGGGGCCACAGGCCGCGGGGCCACAGGCCGCGGGGGCCACAGGGGTCACAGGGCCGCGGGGTCACAGGGCCGCGGGGTCACGGGGGCCACAAGGCCGCGGGGGCACGGGGCCGCGGGGTCACAGGGCCGCGGGGCAGCCTTCCTTTAAGGGGGGCGAGCGGGCAGCGGGGCCACCAGGGCTTGGAGCCCTGAGTGCGGACGCGGGCGGATTCCGCAGTGAGGGGCGAGGGCGGCCCCCAGGGCAGAGGGGGCAAGCAGAGAGAGGCTTCCAGGGGATGGCCACGGCCTTCTAAAACAACGGGATCTGGCAGAGGAAGGTCAGAGGTGCGCGTGCGCATCAGTTAGGAACCACGGAAGACGTAAGTCTACGCACGCTGCGCCGCAGCTTCCCGGCGTGCGTGAGAGGAGGGGAGGCCGCGGGCTCGGCGGCCGAGGGCAGAGGGGGTGCTCGGGGCCGCGTGCCGGCGCTCACCGGGCGGTAGCTCGCTGTGGCAGCAGCGCGCAGCTCTGAAGGGCACGACTCGACGGGTTCCAGCGTGTGCTTCCGTTCGCGCAGAGCGCGCCCAGTCGACACAGCCGAGGCCCCAGAAAGTTCCTTCTTGCCATTTCCTTGCCGGCAAAGGGCGACCGCGGATCCCACGCCTATGGAAGCAGCCTTTGCCGGCTCTGGGACGGGACCCGAGTGGGCTCCGCGGGCGCGTTTCCCGCCCGGTGCCTTTGACGAGCCTGTCTGTGGACCTCGTCCGCCTTGCGTGTTAGCATTAATCCCTTTCCTCTTAATTGCTGAAGGGTATTTCACTGCATGATCTACCACAGTTTATCTGTTCTCAGGTTGTCGGGCATTTGGTCTTTTTCAGTTTTGGGCAATTATGAAGAACGCTGCTCTGAGGGTATATGTTCTCATTTTTCCTGGGTATACCTAGGGGTGCAGTGGCGGTGACAGGGCAGATGCCTGCTTAACTTTGAGGAACTGGCAAACCGTTTTCCACGTGGCGGTGCCACGCTACACTCCCACCAGCCGTGGACGGGAGCTCCAGGTGCCCTCACCCCTCAGCCGTTTGAGGGGGTACACAGTGGCATTCACCATGGTTTTACTTTGCATTTCTTGGATGACCACAAATCCCGAGTATGCTTCTGTGTGCTTACTGGCTATTTGTATTTGTTTCCTGCTGTGAAGTATCTGTTCGAGTCTCTGCCCAGTTTATTTTTTTATTCAGGTATTTTTGTCTGTTTACAACTGAATTGTAGAAGTTATTTATATATTCTAGAAACCAGTGCTTGGTCAATTGTATGTTTTGGGAACATTTTCTCCCATTCTGTGGTTTGCCTATTCATTTCTTAATTTTGTCTCCTAATGAGCCAAAGTGTTTAATTTTGATAAAATTCAATTTATCAATTTTTTATTTGATTATCAGTAACTTTATGCCCTAGGAAATCTTTGCCATTCCCAAAGTTGTGATATATTCTTCTTTGTTTTTTTCTGGAAGCTTTGTAGTTATGGCTTTCATGTTTAGGTTTATGATTCATCTCAGATTAATTTTGATGTATACTGTGAGGGATAAACATTTATTTTCTTTTCCCACATGGATATCTAGTTATGCCAGAACTTTTGGTTAAAAAGAATTTCTTTTCCTCTCTGAATTTGCTTGTTACCTTGCCAAAAAATATTTGCCCATAGAAGCCTGGGTGTAATTCTGGGCGTCTATTCTGTTCTGTTGATTTGCATATCTGTTCTAAGCTCTCTCTTGGGGCTCCCTTCCCTGGGATACAGTGTGGAAAGTCCAGGGGGGAGTGTGGGGTCCCTTTTTTCAGTGATGACAACCTGTAGTTCAGAACCTGACAAAAGATGCTTCACACATTTTGTCCGTTTTATACTTGTTCATGGCAGGCAGGTAAGTCTGATACTTGTTACTTTGCCATGCGAGTCCTGGAAGTCCAAATAAACTGATTTATTGAAAAAAATAAATATATAACGTTCCTATTCGACATATAACCAGATGGAACCAATGCATTATTAACAGGTATAGAATTACTGACAGTCACTCCTGCTGTCAAGTACACACTGCACGTGGTTTATTTTTGTGAAATCCTCCTTCTAGCTGATGCTACAAGAGTGCAGAATGTAGCAAGCTTCCTGATGTTTCCCTCTCTTGGTGACAGCAATTGACAGGCTCATCTTATTTAAAAGACACGGGACGGGCGTAAGGAGTAGAGATTTGGCAGAATGAGGGGGACAGAACTCACTAAGCGCCGTACGAGAGGCATTTAATCCTCACAGCAAGCACGCCAAGTACTTGTTAAGCCCACTTTACAGATGAGGAAACTGAGGGTCAGAAAGTAAAGGCAACTTGACCAAGGACATGCAGCTGAAAGGGCTCGATACGCATTACAGCCCCCTCTTCTCACTAGAGTATGCAATTTCCTAAATAAATTACTCAAACATAAAAATAATTGGGACTTGCTCTGTAACAAGGTGAACAAAAAATAATTCATATGACACTCATGGAAAAGGAACAACAGGAGAATGGCTTTCTGCTTTGTGTAGGCAGAGACGTTTCGAGGCAGCGCACGAGCACAAAAGGAGTATGCAGGTGAGAGGGGAATGTGGTCATGGGGAGGGTGGACAGGTGGCTCCGAGAGGGGCCACACCACTGGCCACGGGCTCTTCACTGAGGAAACTGCTGTGGCATGTGCTACAGGCCAAGTGTGGTGGGACCACAGCAGCCACGAGCCATCGGGCCACGTGTCATGGCCACATGCATGTTGTTGGAATCACGGCAGCCACGAGGCACCACGCTGAGTGTCATGGCCGCACGCCTGATGGTGGGACCACGGCAGCCATGAGGCACCATGCTGCGGGCCACAGCTGCACGTCTGATGGTGGGACCACGGCAGCCACGAGGCACCACGCTGAGGGCCATGGCCGTACGCCTGATGGTGGGACCACGGCAGCCACGAGGCATTGGGCCACGTGTTCTTCCGCAGCGTCCTCAGGGCTTTGATGCACATTTTGAAACAATATTCTCCATCAAGTTGGTGGGTGCAGTTCCTGGACTCGGTGGTAATTTCTTCCTTGTTCTTTGGGGACCTTCCCTAGATAAACAGGGCACTGGTTTGACTAACATCCTGAGCGAATGAAACTCAGGGTTTTTGTTATTTCCCATTACTATTACTTATAAATTATATTAGGAAGTCCCAGTAGAATTGAGTAAAATCTAAATTGTGGGTGACTTTTGAACAATAAAATCACCTTTTTTTCCTTAAGACTACCCAAATTCAGACCTGAGAAAACCTTAGTTTCTTAAAAAGCTTCAAAAATCCAGTGCCTGGTTTTAAAAAATAATCTGGGGGCAGAGTTGTTCTGTTCTGAGACCGGAGTTGTTCTGTTTCTGACACGCGGATTTGGGGAGCTGTACTTAGATAGCATGTATTAATCTCCTATCACTGCGATAATTAACTACCACAGACTTAGTGGCTTAAAGCGGCACAAATCTATTACCTCAGGGTTCTGCAGGTTGGAAATCTGACACAGGCTCCCTGGGCTGAAAGCCAGCGTGGGCAGGACTGCGTTTCCTGGCGCTCGGAAAATCCGTGCCCTCACCCGTTCCAGCGGCCAGAGGCCGCCGCATCCCTGGCTCCCCGTCAGCAGCGCAGCTGTCCAACCTCTCTGACCAGAGCCAGGGCAGACTGTCCCCTCTGAGGGCGTGGGATGGCTCTGGGAGCACCTGGGCTCCCCGCTTGGCCTGTGCCACGGGAGCTGGCATTTCCACAGCCCCCTCAGGGAGCCACCTGGGAGGGCGTTGGGCTCTTGCCCCGCCCCTGCTCGCCGCTCCTCGGATGCACCTGTCACCTGTGTGGAAGGCCCAGCGCCGGCCGCACGCGGCTCAGGAAGCCCCCGCCCTTCCCTCGCTCTCTGCACGCCGCGCTGTCCGACGCCGGGGCGCCTAGTTCAGAATCTGCAGCCGTTTTTATCATTCTAGGAAGTGCTGGAGCTGTTGTCTGTCTTTGCATTCCCAACACCTGGGGGACTCTGGGCAGGCCAGAGGAATGACAGCTAAACGAGGACGGCGCGCCAGTTTAACAGTGATGAAGTCAGGGTCCCAGTAAAGAGAAGCCTTTCTTTGCCGTGCACTGTCTGATTTGTCAGAATTGTAAAATGATGGGCTACATGGTCAATGTTAATACTTGCTTTATACTAGGCTCCGGTTTTAGACGCATCTGAAAGAGTCACAAGCAGGGCTCCAGGCTTCTTTCTAGTAATGGTAAAATGGGTTTGTCGTCCTTGGATCCATTTTAACAGAGAGCTGGAACACACTCTGAATTCCGATGAAAGTAATATTCAACCAAAGAGTAAAATCCATTTAGTTTAGGAATTTTTACATTCCCCTATTAATAAAATAAATTTTAGATCTTTTGGTTAAAAACTTGGTTAAGATGGAATTCTTTTATTTTATGAAAATAAAGTTGTTACAAAAATGTATATATTTTACAGATACCTTGTAATCTCCATTAATAGGTGGTAAACATTTATTGATTTGAGTCATTACGAGGACTATTATTTTTTAGTAATGCTGTTTTAAAAGCACTGCTAACTCATTAGGTTTTCAAACTACACACTGCACCACTGACAAAGCCATTCAAACCACACTGACAAACATCGTCTAGATCCCCGAGTCTGCTCTCCAATGGTCCCTGGGAGCTTCCCGGAGACGGGCCTGGCGTCCACGTGCGGCCTGGCCACGGAGCCCACGGGTGCCTGCTGAAAGGGTGTGTTGTGGGGCCACCGTCACGGGTGCTGGGAAGAGCCCAGCGCATCCGCCCCCACACCCGGCTCTTTGTGTGTTTTCTGTCTTCTCCAACATGGACGGATCAAATTCGAATTATCCAATGCTCAGTGGAGAAATCCATAAACTTCACCATATTTTAAAGTATGTTCGACATAGTCTCAAAGTGTGCTTTTAATAAAAATTTAATACTTCCTCAAAATCCATTAGCTTTAACATGACAAACGTTTAATGTATTCTAGGGTGAAATTAAATACATTTATTTGGCAGTAGGGATTTTTATATAATTCAGTATTATGCCTTAAAAGTGTATGATGTTAAGCAATACTTAAAGAAATGATAAATTTCCTATCAGACTACCGTGTGAGCTTAAACTCTGCACAGGTTTCTTTTTGCTGTTGTTCGTTTGTTTTTTAATCTGGGAGAACGGGGCACCTATAAGAATAAGTCATTTTTATTGCTCTAAGCACGTTTAATTCTTATCTGCTCTCTAATTTAACTCTCCCAACAACGCTGGGGAAGGTGTTACAACCATTGTACAGTGCCAAGTTCATTAAATAAACACAAATGGATTTGAATATTTAAATATTCAAATTTATGCAGTAAAGTAAGTGTCATTCATTCAAGAAAGCACCTTGGAGGCCAGATAGGCTTTTTCCAGTAGTTACAATTGCTCAAATATTTTGAGGGCAAATATCCTAAAAGTGGAGGTCAATTTTTAAGAGTGGGTTTGGATTTTTGGAACAGTTAAACAAAAATTATTATAGAGCCAAGTATATTGATTGAGGCAAAGAATCATCTGCAGACTAGAAACAATCATGGCCGCGAAGCTCCTTTGTGGTCTCAGCGCAGGGCTCTAAAGTCTGCATGGAAAGGAAAAGGAACTAGAAGCCCCAACACAGCAAGAGGAGCAACTCTGGGGACTCTCAAGACCCAGTTTCAAGACTTACTGCAAAGTACAGTCACCAAATCAGGGCGTTTTGGCGAAGGAGTCGCACTTAGGCCAGAGCGCCAGGAAGAGAACCCAAACACAGGCCCCACCGGTATCGGTAACTGACCTTTTCTCTCCAAAATGTATATTCAACATTGTCAGAAAAGCAAAAATCAAAATGGAAACAACCCAAGAGCCATCCATAAATTACCCACTATTGTCCAGCCAGGCGTAGAGTGAAAACCCGGCTGGTAAAGAGGCGCTGGTCTTTAGCCTGGTGTGCAGGAGGCCATGCACGTACAGACATTTCTAAAATTAACGCACGTCCTCACTTCATTCTGACTTCCTTAGTTTCCCCAACACCCCTCTCCTGTCCCAGGCCCCCGTGCAGGACCCCACATCACCTTCAGTCGTCACGGCTCCTTAAACTCTTCCTGCCGTGACAGGTTCCCCAACGTTCCTCCTTTCTGACATCGTGGCAGCTCTGTGCAGCGCTGGCCACGCATCTTGTAGGTCCCTCATCGGGATTTGTCTGGCCTGGGGTGGTGGGTTTGGGGAGGAGACCACAGAGGTGACGTGGCCTTCCCACCACGCCCTGGGGGGCTCCTGTGGCCCCCTGCCTCATCACAGCGGGCGCTGGCCTTGCCCACCTGCTGGGGATGTCAGGCTTCTCCCCTTTCCACCCTCTTGGGAAGGAAGTCACCATGTGCCCCCACACTGGGGAGTCTGCTCCACCTCGTGGCAAAGCATCTACACAAAGTCATTTGGAATTCTTCCACATGGGAGATCTGTCTCTTCTCCCCCATTTAATTATTCAGCATTTATTTATATCAGCAGGGACTCATGGGTATGTGTTTATACTGGGGTTCAACACTACTTTACTTATTTTCTTGCTCAATTGCTCCATCTTTGGCTCCTGTGCCCTCTGACACCACCCCCCCCCCCACCATGCGGTGGTCTCTGCAGGAATTCTTCAGAACCTCTTTACTCTCTGGCACTGGAGGATGCCCCAGGTTCATCTTCTGTTTCCTGTCCCCCTCTAGAATCAGCCTTTCTCCAAGAGCCCTGGTTCCTTGTGCTGAAGAACAGAAAAGGAACCAAAACCCGAGACCAGGCATGCAGGTCACTGCTGGGGAGATGCTGCTCCTAGGCTCTCTCAGCTGACAGAGCAAGGAAATAATAGATTGACGTATTAACCTATGGATCAACACATATTTCTACGGGAGACTGTGTGTATCTCTGTATTAGCTGAATACGTGCTTGTACTGTCTCCAGCTGGACTCATCGCCACTGGGTCACTGCAGGCTCTCCACTGTCTGGTCTGTGACCTCCAACTCCAGCAGTGAGGAGCCAGTCCCTCCCCAACCCTCCATCCATCCAGTTACCAAACTACTCAGTTTTCATGCATCTGCAAAGTGGTTTCAGAATTGCTCACCCTTTGCCAGCTTGGGTACAGTGCTGTGTACAGTTTCTTTGCTTCAGTCTTTCAATCTCTAATCACTTACAAATTACTTAAGAAAGCTTCTTTTCCCCATTCTCTTAAGTGGTTGTAACAGAGCCAGAGTCCTTTGTCACATTCTATTCTGTCCAAAGACCCCGACCTCCTAAAAGATTCTCTGTAATTTGCATGCCTTAGGCATAAACCTTTGTGTCCTGCAGTTCTGTGGGTTTGACAAACGCCTCGTGTCATGTGTCCGCCTTTACAGTATCATACAGACTAATTCCACTGCCCTAAAAAGCCCCTGTTCTTCATCTGTTCAACCTCCCTGCACCCCAAACCCTTAGCAACCCTCGATCTGCTTGCTGTCTCTGTGGTTTTCCTTTCTCCAGAATGTTATATAAATGGATTCAGACAGTATGCGGCCTTTCCAGACTGGCTTCTTTCACTGAGAAATACGCGTTTGAAATTCATCTGTGTCCCTTGTGGCTCGACAGCTGATTCCTTTTCATCACTGACTAGTATTCCATTCTGTGGATGTTCCCTATTTCCTTTATCCACTTAACTACTGGAGAACATCTTGGTTGCCTAGAGTTGTTGGAGGTTATGAATGAAGGTGCTGTCCATAGCGTACATTTTGTGTGTGGACTTAAGTCTTCAGATCAGCTGGAATTGTAAATGCAATCAGTGCCATTGCTTGACTCCCACGGTTAGACTATAGCCACTCCGTAAGAAACTGCCCAGCTGTCTTCCAAAGCAGCTACACTGCCCTGCATTCCCACCAGCTGGGACCAGGCCTTCCTGCTGCTCCATGTCCTCACCAGCATCTTATACTGTCAGTTTTAGCCATTCTAATAGCTGGGTCGTGGTATCTCTTTGTTGTTTTAATTTGAATTTCCTTAATGAGAGCATCAGGCAAATCCCAATTGAGGGGCATTCTACAAAATACCTGAACAGTTTTCCTCAAAACTGTCAAGGTCATCAAAAACAATGAGTTTGAGAAACTGTCACAGCCAAGAGGAGCTTGAGACGTGGCGGCCAGACGTGATGGGGCACACAGGAGGACGGCAAGGACAGCAGGTAGAAACCAGGGACATGTGAACCAAGCTGCGAGTAAGCGCATCCGTGGTGGCTTGTTACGTGTAGCCAACGTGCCCCACGCCTGAGAGCTCCTGAGGACGGGGAGACTAAGGGCAGGCGTAAGAGAGCTCCGTACTCTCTCTGCAACTTTTCAGCAAATCTAAAGTTACATTTTTTAAAAGTTTAAAAAACGAAAGGAAAAACCCTCTGGGGGAAGAAAACATGACTATGAAGTATCATTCTAAAGTTATAACATGTTTCCGAGCACTTGGTGCTGGCTTTTAATTGACCTGTGTCAAAATTTATGAAATAAGCCACTTCTGGAATTCAGCAGCCGCATTATCACGCTTCCCAGCACTACGCCCAGTGCCCATGCTACATGGCATTTGCTGGGACCTCATCTAAGAAATTCACACACATGATTAACCACCAGGCTACATTGCCATGGAATGGGAAAATCTTATTTTGATAGTATATTCAGGCATTTATTCAGAAAGGCTAGAATCCCACAGATATAAATGCAGATGTGTTTGCATATTTTAAAAAAACATTCTTTATAATTTATAATCACATTTTAAAACACAAAGAATCCCCAGAAGAAAAATTCCAAACACTTTATTATTACTTGTTTAGCCAACTTCCACTTTTCTTCCAATATAGTATTCTAGGTTCATGTATATGATGTTTTATTCAAGAAATTAATATGCCAAACTGGTCTGTACTATCCTCTTTTAGCATTTCTGTTTCCATTTTATTGGTGGCATAAACTCCTGCTGTCGTCATCTGCTTTCAAAATAACTTAAGCAGCCTTAATGACAACTGCAATGCACTTGAATATCCACAGAGAACTGTTTCAGTGCCAACGCTTCACCCCATATACTTTAAAAACAAAGACTTAGAACTCTAACCCTTCAGGGTAGCGGTCTGCCTTTCAACGCCCTCCATTCATACCCCGCCCCCCATGCAACTGTAATCCCGTCACCAAATAGCAAGCTCAGCTGTTTGGGTTGACATCCAAGCAGATTTCTCAAATTATTAAGCCCTGCATTAAAAGAAGAGCCTTATTAACCATTAATCCAACACTTCTGTACCCCTCCGTGTAGATCCAACATGTTCCTCTTTGATACTGAGAAAGAAACACCAAAGTTTCCTGTAAAAGGCCAGATGAGCCTTCATCCTTGGTAACTGCTTTACTGGAAGAACTGCACAACAAAATACCAATATATTTGTTTCAAGAGTGGCTTCCGAGAGGTGCGCTGTGCTTGTCCAAACAGAGAAAAAAATTCTTGCATCAGACAGAAGCAAGTAAAAGGCTTTCGTATGTCTGTCTCATGGAAACATTTAACCTTAATACAAACTGGCCACAGCATCTACTGCAGAGAATTCTCTCTGCTGGCACCACGGGACTCTGTCCATCGATGACAACTCGGGACTCAGGCCAGTTGTGGTGCCCAGGTGCAGCACAGGTGGGTCTCGTCAGGGCTGTTCGTGGACCTCTTAACTCTTGCTCACGTCCACTGGCCTGCCTGGACCTTCGCGTGCACGGAAATTCAATGCAATAGAAGCTGCAGCTCAACTGAATTCAATCTCAGAAATCACCGAAAAGTAAGATTTACAGTACTGGTCAGAAATCTCTTAGACTATCCCAGGTGAGAGAAATGCAGGGCGAGGGCTCTGTGACTGCTCGATTTTAGGGGGACCGCCCCCCATCCTGGGGCACCTGTTCCATTTCAAGATTACGAGGCCTAGTTCCACTTCCACGGCAACTGGAAGGAGTAAGCTAGCTGCTTCATCCAGACCTTCCCATAGCAAAGTGCTTCGTGACTGGAGCTCACACCACAAATGGTAGGTTCTTTCCATGGACACACAGGTAACTCCATCAGGGTAATTCTGAGGGTCATTTGCTTAACTTTACATCACAACTTTCGGCTAAGCCCCTACTTGTGGACTTCCTGTCATAAATTATTTTTCTGCTCTGAGGCACTTTAATGGAATTATTTATTTCTATATAAGAGTTAATCAGGATGAAAGGCATATATCCTTGTAAATATTTTAAATGTTGAGAACTCAAAGGTATGAAGAATCAGTACAATTGCAGAGTGTGGTTTGTCATTTGTTAAACTATCAAATCGCGTACTAGAATCGCAGCTCAAAGGCAGGGTGCCCCCAGACACATTTCCCAGTTTGGAAGAGTTTTAGAAAGAGTTGACGTCACAGTGATTAGAGAAACATGGGCTAGGAGCAAGCAGCTGAGCCCACCTCCGCCAAATGCTGGCGGTCTCGTCACCTGGGGACCTAGGCAGCCCCTCAATCCCCTCCTGGCATGAGCTTAAAGCCAACACAGGCACACACGCTTCGTGAGTGAGATCCCCTTTGACAATTTTGCCTGAAGGTCTCTTCACTAGGTGTGCATGACACACCCATCTACAGTAACCGCAGGGGAAGTTCACAGACACAGCACAGGACGAGTCCAGGCTCTCCGGGTGCAAGGATCGTATTGCGGAAACAGCGTAACTTTGCAACATAAGCCCCTTCCGTGTCCTGCAGGGACAGTGATCATGGCAGCCTATTTACAATTAAATACACCAGGGCACAGGCAATGCTAGTAGGTAAAACCAGGCATTTCACCTTTTGGATGATAAAAACAATACAAGGCTGTCTGAAGCGCCTAAAGCACTAGACACACACTTGGGGGACGAGTTAACTTCGAGAAGCTGGAGATTGGGAAGCGGGTGTGGCTCAATGGATAGAG
>JAQZBX010063204.1:5219-16835 GCA_029593785.1 Cabassous unicinctus | reverse complement strand
CAGCAAGATGATGACATAACAGGAGAGTGACACAAGGGAGAGTCAAGACGAGACATGCTAAAAAACCAGGAACTAAGGTGGCGCAGGCGGTAGGATGCTTCTCTCCCACATCGGAGGTTCCCAGGATCAAATCCCAGTGAAGACAGGAGGAGAAGGATGAGAAGAGAGTGCAGGAAACGGACACAGAGAGTTGCCCAGTGAATGGACACAGGAACAGCAAAAACGGGGGGTGGGGGGGTTAAAAATGGATAAAAGTAAATAAATAAATCTTTAAAAAGAAAACCTTGAAAGCTGCAAGAGAAAAATGATGCTCCACTTACAAGGAAGCTCCAGTAAGATTAGCAGCTGACTCCTCAGCAGAAGTAATGGAGGCCAGTGGGATAACAAATTCAAAGCCCTCAAAGAAAAAAAAATGGGGACGTGGATATAGCTCAAGTGGTTGAGCACCTGCTTCTCATATACGAGGTCCCAGGTTCGATCCCAAGTACCTCCTAAAAACAAACAAAACCAAAAAAACCAACTCTCATTGGGGAGCAGATGTAGCTCAGTGGTTGAGCACCTCCTCCCCATGTATGAGGTCCTGGGTTCAATCCCCGGTACCTCCTAAAAAAATAAAGTGTATGTTAAGTCCCAGAACAACCACCAAAAAATTTTAAAAATATATAGGTGAAAAAAGAATCACAAATGAATAGGCTATACTAGAAGAGTCAGGCTGACAGCACCTGAACCCACTGACCACCGTCACAAAAAGAGAGACATTACGTGCCTCCTAATGTGATATAATAGGAGGTAGAACATCACCTATGAAGTATTTTACCATCCTCCTCCTCTCTTAGCTTTAAAAAAAAAAAAATCAAGGAATCTGGACCATGTGCCTAGATTACCAGATCACAGAAAATACAGGGAACAGGGGAACATGTTAAACATCAGTTAGAGGATGTAATCAGCAAAATGCAGAAAACGTGAAAAGCTACGGAACAACCTGATTTCTTCAACAGAGAAACTGTAATTAAAAGGGGGAGAGGGATGTGACCCATACTTAAGAGAAATAGCAACCAAATGCAATGTATGGACCCAACCGTACAAAACTATAAGAGGCAACTGAGGGATTTCAACAAGGACTGGATATTTAACGGTATTAAGAACTTGTGTCGTGTGTGTCGTATAAGTAAGAGGGAGCAGGTAGTGAATGACATTATGGTTGCATTAAAAAAAAAAAAAAAAAAAGTCCTCATTCTTTGTGCTACAGATTGAAATAGTTAGAGATGAAATTCTAATGACCGATCCAGGAACCATGCTTTGTTGACTTTTTGACAATAAATTTTCTATGAAACTGCTTCCTCCGATCCCTTTTCACTTGATAGGTTTCACATATAATAAGCTAAAAAAGCAAAGAGTACCATAGTTGAAACGGACCCAAGTTTTGTTTTATAGATTTATTTCCTCTGTCATCCATTAGGGAAGGAAAGAAGTGAGGGTATGATCCCTCCCACTTTCTTTTTTCCCAATAGATCAAAGGTCCATGTTTTCATTTAACTCACTTAAGCAAAAATGAGTTCTGTAGGTTATAAAGGTGATTTTTAACAATGTATACATGCCTTATCAGGGATCTTTGCCTAAACCAATACAAATCCAATCAATTTAACAAGTTTGACAAAACAAACTACACTAGTACTTTTAATTGGTAAACTCGTATTTATTTCTTGTTAGTTGTTTTAATTAACACCTCCTCTCCAAAGCCATTTCCTCTCCTCAGAGACCTTTCATTTGCCTTCAAAGTATCTCTGAAATCTGCAAGCGCCCCTCCCCAGTGCTCCCAAAGGCCTCCTCCAGTTGGTCCAGGCTTCACTCCAAATGCCAACCCACCCTCCATTTAAACACCCACAGCGCTTCCCGTATCAAGCGGGTGTCATTATTTACCTTTTTCTATGTATGTGTCTAGTCTCCCCAACTAGACTGCAAGCCCACTGAGGACAAAGACTGACACATACACATCTTTGCCTCTCAATTGGCTAAACATAACCTTACCTAATGAACCTTCACTGGAACTGACTGTAAAAATGGACCTAACTGCTCCACTGGTGTTTAAGAAATTGCAAATGTGAAAACAGTACTATATAACCAAATCTAATGAGACACACTGAAGATAACAGGTATTGAAAATGCAGAGTTTTGATCCAGAAAGAAACAACGTAATGACAAAGAAAAATATCTATTATATAGTAAGTGAAAAATGCAAGGTGCAAATAAATTTGCCTAGTTGTTTTTAATTGTGAGGGTAAAAAATGACACAAACACACAAATACCATGCTTGTAAATGCACAAGCAAGGTCTGGCGACACACACACACAGCAGTCTTAATGATTATTATCTCTGGGGAAAAAGAGTTGCCTCTCCTTCCCCTTGCAGGAGATGGGTTTTTTTTTTTGTTTGTTTGTTTTTAACTTTTTAAATAATAAGTGGTTAATTAAAAATAAACTCTTAAAATGCAGAATTTAAAAAAATTACTATTTCCAAGTTAATCACATGTCAGATTACTCAATACACAGTTAAGCCTCAGTAATTTAGTTCACTTTTAAATTCCTCATTTTATAGTTCAAAACAATGCATTAATTACTAAACTACTAAACACAAAGGCATATCTACACTCCATTTCTAAGAGCGAGCAAGTTATATTTCAGTGTCAGAATTAAACCTAGATTGTTCCTAAAAATATCTTAATAGAAGGAAAATAAGATAACTGACATTACCAAATACTGCTCCATGTCTACCAGCTTATGTAATTCTGGAGGCTGTACAACTCTCCTGTCATTAAATTTCATTTCTCAACTGGACCACACCTACTCAGTTCAGCCTTCTGTGTGACTGCACTAAGTAATATTTGTAGAGGGCCTTGCTAACTTGGATATCAACCAAAAATGTACCCAAATCCTAAGTCTAATAATCCATTCTAGAATTACCACCTATAAACTTACCTAAATCCAAAGCCTACTAAGGAAACCTCTGTGAAGTACCTTCACTAAATAAATGGCAGTTCCCTATGAAAGTCCCCTGGGGAGGCTGGGAATTACAGTACTCACATTGACCTTCACCGAGTCAGCTAAGGTGACCTAAGTCGTAATTAACATAAGCTGGCAAGCGCTGCAAAAGCAAGCCAGGTGATCAGCACTGAGAAGGTAACTGCAACTCAGTCGCCCAAGTGACAAGGAAAGACAGAAGGCTGTAAAGCAAGTGACGTCTGGGGTGAAAAGGGGCGACAAACACAGCGGGGAGGCTTCACAAGTCAAAACCAGGGCAGTGGCATGAGCCCGGAGTGCCTGGAAAGGCAACCGGGCAGCCTTAAAAGGGTAACAAATAGCCCCACAAACTACAGAGCACAAAAAAGGTGACAGGTTTCACTGGATCATTTAGTTACGAGGGGCAATCTATAATGTCTTGAAACAGGAGCACACCGAGGCAAATATGCAAGTATGATTATCCTTTCATAGGGAAGAAGTTTTTTGAAATTATTGCAACTATTGAAACTATTAGTTGCCTCCTTTCAGCTTTCTATTTGCAAAGGTGATTGTTTAAGTCTATCTGCTTCTATCAGGCAAAAAACATGTCCGAGTCTTCCTTAAGCTGGGCTCCCTTGGGTGAAAGGTAAGCCTGCTCAAATTAAAATTTTTTGAAAAGTAATAGAAACTAAAAGAAATTAAGTAGCAAACTAAAGGAACTATTTTTTTTTTTAATGTAAACTGTATTTTTAAAGAACCATTCTCAACAAGACACACACACAAAAAAAAAAAAACTAATAAATTTGCCAGCAGGATCAAACCAGAGTGTTTTTGGTTTTGTTTTTGATCAATTATAACCAATTTTGCACCTCTGCTATTTCAAAATTGTTCCAACTTTGCTCATCTTTAAATAAGCAGTCTGGGGGAATCATCAGAGTTACACCCTTAAGCCTACCAGATAACCAAGGATGGGAACACTGACCTCCTGTTCCTCACCTGCTCACTCCTCAACGACCCCACTCAAGACCACTACTTCTGAAACCCAAGCACTGTATCCTGTTTTTGTAGAAAAGCAAATGCCCTTCCTCTATTATGTCAAAACACATCTTGTGCAAACTTCAAAGTGCCAGTTGCTCCCCTCAAGGTACCACCTCAGGCGTCCTACTTATGAGCAGTAGGTGTTTAATTTAAAGCAAATTAAACACCAGGGAATCCTGCCGACATCAACAAAGAAAAACTGGAACAATATTCTAGAAAAAAGATAGGAATCACTTCTCCAAAGCTATAATGACCATAGACTGAGATAATCACATACAAAGCAGAATAAATGTTCATCTACAGGAACCCAAACTATAAGCATATTTTCCATTCCAGAGAACAAGAATACTTTCATTTTATTCTTTCCTTACCACCAGGACTTACTTAATCTATTGCCATTCATGGTTAGCACACCCATGCCCAGGATGGGCTTTTTCTAGGACCCAATTTGAAATCAGAATTCCTAAAGGTCTTTTCAGGGATCCCTTAAAAGCCCAGGTAGACCAATACTGTGGAAAGTAACACTATTTACTAACTATAACTTTAGCCCTTTAAAAAAAAAAAAATGTTACTAGAAGGGAATTATAGAAAGTTTGTGGACACTGGAAGGTAATTGCTCCCTTACAGCATTTGGCAAAGAACTGTATGTCGAGAAGAGAATCCAGTCCACAAATGACTTATTAGAAAATAAGAGAAAGTTATATGAAACATAAATTCCTAACACAATGAAAAGCTGTGTTTTTTAGGGGGGATCCGACACTTTGTGGCTTCATGGGTTACCTGAGCACACTGAGACCAAGACTGTTAAAATACTCATTTGCAAACTCTGATGTGGCTAGACTTTGTGAAAGGTAACTTGTGAGTCCCATTAGAACTCCACAGTCCAAGTTATCTTTCCTTACGAGGACAGGGTCTTATCAATAGTGACCAAACAACAGTGACTTCACTTTATTCGTACAGTACAAAAGACTTTCACAGGTATCATCTTATTTGATCTCTACAACCCTGTAAGGCAATTATTACTCCATTTCATAATTGAAATCAGGTAAGTGGTAGACCCAAGCACAAATAATTAGGAAGTAAGTGAAATGGGACTCAAAGCTACACACACACACACAGCTAGCAAGTTAGTGGCAAAAAAATTTCCAAGATCTTGTTTAAAGAGGAAAGAACAATTATTTTGTCCCAGCCATCAACACTGCAACATATAGGCTTGTAGATACACTAATGGATTTGGAGTGAAGAAATCTGGACCTCATCCAGAGCAGACAAGAGTGATGACTCTAAGCTTGTTTTCACATTCTGTGAAAATGGGACCAAAAGGACCTAATCCTTCCTAACTCTGAAGGGATCTTCAAGAGCACAGATACAAGAGAGCATGAGAATAGCCAAAAAAAAGACAAGGATTTTGAAATATTCTGAAATATCTCAAAAAGGAATCTATACATTGGTAGCTTTCTTAAGTGTGATAACAGTACAGCATTATTGTTTTATAGATTTATCCGTTTGTTTTACATAGGTTTCCTGTTAGCAGCATTCTGTTTTTTATCCAATCTAACAGCTTTCTTCTACTATGATACAGATAAGCTGAATCCATTTAGGTTTATTGTGATGAAGGAACTAGAGCTTATTTCTTCTACCTTATTTTGGTCTTCTATCAGCATTCTTTTTCTTTGTGTCTCATTCTTCCTATTTTCCTGCCTTCAAGGTTTAAGTGATAAGGTTTAAACTTCTGCTTGTTTGGAAACAAGAAAATCCATTGTGTGTGTGAATGTGTATTTATCCTTAATTTTTAACATACATATATAAGATTAAATTTTCTTTTTATTTTTGCTCTTGAACAAGAACAAGATCCTTAAGAGGTTTTAACTACCCCACCTCATCTGGTTATTGTTGTCCTAGCTTTCTAAAAACAAAAAAAAAATGTAATAATTAAATTTACTGACTTTAAAAACCAAGTCCCGTGCCCATCCATGTTTCTTATATTCCCACACTTTTCCTCTGGACTTACATTTCCTCAGACTAAATACACACTTTGATGATTATTTCAGGGAGGCTATGGCTGGTCAACTCTCCCACTGTATTTCTCCCAAGACCCCTTCAATGCCAAACCACCTACAGATCCTGAAAGTAACACTTCTCTCCACGGCCCTCTACCTGTGCTCATATCCGGAATCCCATCTCTTCCTAGCCACACAATAAACGACCACTCATTTTTCAAAAGGCTCAAGCTCCTTCTACGCAGCTTCTTGCAGCCCTCCACACTCCCAGGAAGAAATAACCACATTCCCCTCCACGTACACCTACGACTGCTTATACTAACAGGAAAAACACCTCATCACACTCACTCGTTGTGTATGTTATCCTTCTCTACACTATGGTAAGCAGAGCTGGTGCCCAGCCTTTTCCTGACCAAGGCGCACACAGAAAATATAATCTGTAGAGCCCACGAGACACCACAGTTTAGGTGCTCTTGCCTAGACGGGACTGGTAAAGGGTCTCTGGTCAACCCAGATACTACCTGGCTGCCCAGAGGCCAAGAGGAGCACTGTCTTAGCACCAGTGACCCACTCAGGGCACACTAAATGGGGAGCTCCACCACGGCAGGCTTGCCTGGGTCATCTTTGCATTCCCAGAACCCAGCACACGCTCTGACAGACGTAGGTCTGCACCAATACCTCCTGCGAGTACTTACTGAGGAAAAGGCACTCTCTACCCAGCCAGGGGAGAAAAGCCACTATCAGCTTTGAAGAAAAAAAAAAATCCTCCTCTCTGCCCCATGAAAAGCAGAAGGCTGACTGGGTCACTAAACTAAGCTCGAAGGCAGCAGCAGCCGCACTCCCCAGCAGACAGCAGGGTTTCCAGGACCACCCACAAGCAGGAGGTGCGTGGCACACCTGTCAGTCACCCTGAGCTCGCTGCCGCTGCTTTTAAGGTGGACATCAACTTCCACTGCATGCAGCCTCAGGCATGCGGCTTCCTAGAGATGGAACTCCTAAGCAAGCCTTCACACCACCTCCTGAGACCACCACAATTTTAAGACAAAGCTAACAGGCTTCTTTGTAAAGAAGCAACAAGAGCAGACGCCGGTGAGCACAGGAGGCCAGCAGCTGCGCCTCACTCCACCACGCCCCACAGCAAGTATCCTGCACTTTACACTCCAGCCCGCGTTTGGCTTTAAAAACCCTTCTTAAAAAAAATAAAAAATGCCTCTTCATTGAGTACTTTTGTGAAACAAGGCAAAGACAATCGTTTTTCTTCCAAAACAAATTATTTCTAGATACTGCCTCTCTCACCCTCCTTCTAATACAGATGCTGTACAAAAGATTTTCAAATGATCACATTCTTATATTCAGCTATTTCCAACAATACTGGGTACTGACTGAGAGTTTTCAACTCCACAAGCCCTGACTCGTCATAATAGCTAGTATTTACACTTTTCTTCCAACACCTTCAAGTATTTTACTGGTATTTAAGTAATCCTCTTCAGGCGCAGGAGACAGCAGAGGGCAGGTTTCTGACAGGGTGTCTAAAAGCAGGCTGGGCAATCACACTGCAGGGCAACAGGAGCTGTTATTCCACAGAAGGGTGGGCCTAAGGGAATTCCGTGGCCAAGATGGCCCCAGTGTGCACCGAGAGCCGTTCACACACCATTTCAGGATACACGTTAGGCAAAACTGAAAAGAGGCCCAAGCTGACTTTTAAAACACACTCCTTGATGTAAAGTTGCGTGTGTTTTTTAGTATAAAATAAGGTAAGATTTTTCTTCTAAAAGTAGTTTTCCCAATTTATCTAAACTTATAAAACACCTTTGAGAATGTCACAAATTAGACCAGTCATTTTTGTTCCCAGACCAAAGGAATAAAACTTCCTTCTACAAACTTTTTTAAAAAGGGAAAAAAGATAATCTAATTCTTAGTTTGTAATACAATTTAATTTCTAATGTATATAATTTATAATTTATTTTTTATTTCAAAATAAATGTGTGCCTTCTGAGGCATACCTATAAACAAACTCATGTTTCTTAAGGTGAAAATGAAGTGAAATATTTGTATTTCATAAAACTAATCCCAAATCCAGTTAGTAGTATTTGTTGAACTAACAGTTAAATGAGTAGTGCCTGTGACTACATGTCACCACACCAAGGGGCACAAATCATTTAGGAAGAATAATAATATCGGCCAACACTCACAGGGTAACTAGCATGAGCCGGGTGCTACTCTGAAGCCCTATAGACTAGTCATCTTTACCCCTTTACAGACGAGGAAACCATGCTGCAGAGACATACCCTGCTCAAGGTTATTCCCACAGCTAGGGAAATAAATGTGCAATCTCATGATTTTTTAATGATACTGGCATAGAAAAAATGTCAAAAATAAATATGTGGATTAGCCTGTTAGTGAATAAATAAATGCTTTTAAAGGAAGATAACTGTATGTAGACTGTAATTTTCCATAAATTCGATCACATTTGAAAAAATAAACTGAGAAACTAGGTGTAATTAATATATAATGATGTCTAATTTCATGCTCCATATAATATCTAAAACATAATTAGAGCCCTGATGATGATGATGATGATGATGATATCAATAATCACTTATAAACTTCCAAAGGATCAGAGAATATGGAATTTTAGGTCTAGAAGGAAACAAACCCAAGAGGAATATTTTATTGAAGATGGTCTAGTTCAATTCCTTTAACTTATAGATGAGAAAAATCAACGATCAGAAAGTTTTAAGAGACTTTTACATACATGCTGACCTAAATGTCAAGCCTGGATGAGAATTTATCTTCGGTTTCAAATGCTCTTTTTAATTTACTATGCTGCAGAATACATAATAAAACACTATATTAAGTTTCTGGAATACGGCTACTGAAAGAGAAACTAAGACAAAATTAGAATATTTAAACTTGAAAAATTAAAGTTTTTGGAAAATAATTATACAAAGTACACAAATGATTAAATAAATAATCTTCCCTGAGACAATAAAAGTTTCAGGAGAGCTAGAAAAAATAAGGCTTTAAAGGCAGGAAGAAAAGGAACTCAGGGACAAAACAGAGGTGGACATAATCTTTAAGGACTTGGTCAAAAGTCTAGAATCAAGTAAGACAAGACGTGATAAAGTCTAGCTGAAATTGACCAACATGGAAGGCTAGGTAGGGTAGATAATTAACCAGCCCTGAGATGTATTATAAAAAGACTAGCCTAAGAGCAACTAAAGAGATGAAAATTAAATGCAATACACAATCCTGGGTGGGATCTAATGATGGAGGAGAAAAGGCTCAAAATGACATTATTGGAACATATGAAAAAAACTGGAACATAGACTGTAAGCTTTATATCAATGTTAAACGTTTTGAACTTGATAAATGCACTTAAGGTGGTTATATATGAGTGAATACCCTTGATCTTAGGAAATGTACATGGAAGTATTATGTGTTCAAGAAACATGATGCATACAGCCTACTCTCAAATGTTCAGAAAATATACAGACAGAATGGACAGATAGAAAAAATGACACAGCAAATGTGGCAAAATGTTAAAATTGGTGATGGGGTATAGGGGTGGGGGATATGGTAGAACTCTCTGTATGGATTTTGTATCATTTTTTACAACTGTCCTGTAAGTTTCAAAATAAAAAGTTGAAGGAAAAAAAAAAAGATGAGTCAAAGGTGAGGGACAGGAGAGAAAGCTACCAGAAGGTAAGCAAAGGTATATGATATAACATAAGACCATAATCCTTATACACACTCCATAGTATTTGATGTGATTACTTTTTAAGTATATTAAAAGTTTCCGATTCCAATGGTCTTACATTAATTAGCTAACATGTGCCTAAGATTAGAATAAAGCTATTTCTACCAATGGCTACCATTTCTTCCCATGATTTCAATATTATTAGGTATAATATTAAATATTAGGTGGTTACCCTGTGCCTGGCCCTGAAGTCAAGCTACTTCAGAGGCAAAACCCCATGATAGTGAAAATGTATTATTTCGTGGACCGAGAAAAAAAAAAAAAAGTGAGGCATTTCTAGAAATATCTTTGCAAATTCATTGCAATCGAAAGAAAACCACTGCTTTGGGTCAGGCTTTAATAGTAACTTCAGAAAAACAAATTTTACTAACTTTCACATGTAAATGCACAACAGTGACCTAGAATATGACATAACTGAGATTTGTTTTAACAGAGTTAATCCAATTTAGGGATTACAGGTTTGCCCAGGTACCTTATTTTGACAACTGAAAAAAATCATATAGACTTTGTTATTTTAGAATACAATTCCAATTCATCCTAATATTTTCACAGCAGCTGATTTTCCAAGAAGAATCACCCTCCTTAGGTCTCTCCAGGCTCCACATACACTCCCCACCCCCAATCCATGGGTGCTTAACCAAACTCACTTTCCCCAGGTCTGGGTAGGAGAAAGGAAGGACTCTGGGAAACCTTTTCACTGTCTGCAGAGATTAGTACTCCAGATCAAACTGCCCTGGGTACTAACGATAGAGAAATAAATAATAATCCCAAGGCCTCAAAACGATGGCACAGAGGAAAAATATCTTTACTCCTTTGATTGCCAACATTGTATTTCTCAGAAGAATGGGCCGCAGTTTGCTTTAAAGAATAAGACTGCAAATTACTTCAAAATATTTAGCACTATTTCGGGAGCACATCAGATATAGATACAGATCCATCCAATTTTAATACTACTTTTCGAACAATCTCATTGGGCCACGTGTGGATGTCTCAGTATTGGCCAACAATACACACACGCCAATGCAATTAATGGACCTGGGGTGGGAAGCCCTAGAAAAGACTTTGGTGCCTGACATTCCAGAGATGAGAATCCCACTTACTCATTGTATGATCCTGGCAAATCTCTGGGCCTTGTTTCCTAATCTGATTACAGCATATATTGTATGAATATGTTTACTTGAATTCTGTTTGCTCCCTCCACTGGAGTATACACACCACCAGAGCAGGGGCTCTGTCTACCACTGCAGCAGCCCCAGCACTCAGCATAGTGCCTGACCCTCAGCAGGTGTCAAAGACACTCCTTACTTGAGTGAGTGAATGAATGAATGACTAGTCAGTATGAAGTAACACACCACTCAGTCCTGCAAACCCTAGACTCTGCCAATGAACTATGCCCTGACAATGTGTGTAGCTCAGCAATCCAGCAGTTACCACTTTAAGAGATTTAATTATCACCTTCCTTTAGAAACTGAGTAAGATAATATTTGGCATATCTAAAAATAATTAGCCGAAAGGATCTGCAAAAATAGTCCCTTTAATACCAATGCTTTCCTAAAACGTACATGGTAAGAAAGAACAAACATCCATGTGGGGAAATGGGCTCTTCAATGATTCATTCTTCAATATGATTTTTTTTAATGCAGTAGATTTTAAGCCCACCTGATTTCAGTCATTCTTTTATATTGTTCTCCAGTATGCAACAGTATATCTAGAATCTGCTTTTAAAGCATCTTTCCGACCTGATTCTCCACTCCTTAAAGCGAGATACATAAATTGACCACCCTAGGATCAGAGGATTGCTTGGGGATCTCCTATATGCAAT